>JAWNKY010000875.1:0-83266 GCA_035041765.1 Drosophila algonquin
ATTGCTGTAATGTCTGTTGTATTTAGGATGTCGGTGTAAAAAAGTGGCATTTTAAAAACTGATTTTGCTGTTTTGTCTGCCAGCTCATTTCCTTTGATATTACTGTGTCCTGGTGTCCACTGAATTGTTATTTTGGATTGTGTGTTGTGAGGATTGATCGAATGGTGGCTCGGTATGTTTTATTAGCTATTGCCTAGATTATTGCACCGATCGAGTCTGAGCTGATTACAAACTTGCCCCTCTTTTTTGTGTGTTAATTTTGCGTTCGTTTTTGTTTTATTGTTGGTGTGTTGGTTTCGTATAATATGTTGTAGATACTTAGGTGTGGTGAGAAATGCTCCTAGTGTTGTTCGGTAGCTCTCGCTCTCGTTTTGAACAGAGCCGTAGCAGAGCCATAGCAGAAAAATGAAAAAGTATTGGCTTTGCGTGTTACAGTTGAACCGTGGGCTGGCTAGATTTTTTATTATGTTTAGTTTGTTGGAGAGTGCTGTGATGAGGGCGTTAAAGTGTGAGTTGCAATTGTTATTGTTGTTAATCCAGAGCCCGAGTATTTTAAGTGATGTTGTTGTGCTTTCTACATATGTATGTATGTATAAGAGTTGTGAGAGGAATGCTGCTGAGTAGGTTCAGCAATCTTCTATTTCTGTGAAGAGTGGTTGTAGGTTGAAATTTGTATTTTTGTGTTTTCTTAGGTTTAGGATTCAAAAGAAGTCAACAGAATATGCGCTGAAGTTGATTTCTTTCTGTAGTGCGATAATATTGGTCATCTCGTTGAAAGCTTTTAGAAATAGAACTACAGAAATGGGAGAGCCCTAAGGTATTCCGTTTTCAAGAGGATAGACAGCCGATGTGTT
This sequence comes from Drosophila algonquin, assembly GCA_035041765.1. NCBI lineage: Eukaryota > Metazoa > Arthropoda > Insecta > Diptera > Drosophilidae > Drosophila > Drosophila algonquin. Next base: position 855 of record JAWNKY010000875.1, read on the forward strand.
CTTCCCTGTTGTCACTGTTATTTTTCTATGTTTCATACAATTTTAGATGTATTTAATTCTTTTTGTCCGCTTTTCCATTCTATTAGTTGATCAGTTATTAAGTGTGTACCTACTCGATCAAATGCTCTTGCAAAGTCAAGAGAGATGAGTGAGATATGTTTTTTTTAATTGGAGTGACTTCGGATTAGATGGTCTATGTAAAGTAGACTATCTGAAGTCAATTTCCCCTTCTTAAATCCGAATTGGTTAAGGTGTAGTACTTTTCTAATGCAACAGTTTTCCGAAATAGGTCTGTACGAAGAAATATCCGTTTTATCCTTTTTTGGTTTTAGTAAAGATATCACGAGGCTTGTTTTTTATAACTGTGGTATGCAGTTGTTGAAGATTTGGTTGAAGTGGTTTATTATTCGGACTTGGGTTATTGGAGTGCTGTTTTTTAACATGGGATAGGACCAGTGTTTGGCAAGAGTGTTGGCTATTTCCTTTGGGTTAGTTATATTGTTATATGGGTTTGTTAGGCAATGAATTTGTTTTATTGGATTAAGATCACAGAATCTTTGCATGTTAGCCTAGATTGTATTTTTTGGTGTGTTAATTTGAATGGTGGATGTACAGATGTAGCTTCTCTTTTCCTTATTTTGATTTCTCTTTTTAAAATTGCATAGGCTTTTATATTGTTGATGATGTTTGTTTGTGTTATGTCTCCGATGAGAGTTTTCAATGCTATTCTATTGTTTTGATGGAGGATTTGTAGTTTTTTTGTGTGTATGTCTGTTAGGTGTTTTTTGTGGGATGCTAGCTTCCTTGTTGATGTTCGTGCTAGGGGTGTGCGATGTTGAATAAGTTGTTAGGTTTTGGAACTTTTCCCAGCTTGCTGCTTTTATTTTGAAGTGAGGTTTGTCGGAGTTGTTGTGGGGATCAGTTGGGAAAAGGCAGGTGAGGATTGGGAGGTTATAACTTCCGCAATGGCCGTAGGGTAGGGTAGCAAGGAAGTGGAGCAAAAGGTTAGGTCGATTTGAGTAAAAGGGTTGTGTGTTGTGAAGTGTCTTGGGGATCTGTCATTTAGAGGTTGAACTGTGGTTGTTCTTTAAATTTGGCGATGATTTTTCCTCTTACGTTGAAAAACGGGGATACTCAATTGGGATGCCATGCCTTGAGATATCCTGTTACTAATTGTGTTGTTCTTGTTGTTTATTATGTTGTTAGGGTTGCTTCATGAGATGGTTTTGTTGGGTGGTATACATATTGAGTAGATTGTACATTTTTGTTTCGATTTGACTTCGTATGCTATTGCTTCAAAGTCGTGATTTTTATTGCTCTGTGTTTGTTGTATTATTGTGTGGATTAGTAGTGCTACTCCACCAAATCTGTTCGACGCCGCGTTTAGGATTTATTTCCAATCAATTGGGGTGGGTAGATGGTTTGTATATATTATGTTTGTTTCTTGGAGGGACATGATGTGTGGGAAATACATCGCGAGGGCGAGCATATAGTTGTCGTTGTACGTGAACTATTCGTATCTAACATACCTTAAACGACGCCTAATTAATGTGTCTATCTAAAACTAAAAATGTTAGATATAAAACATTTTTTTTTCGACTTTTCCTGAGTTTTCAAAGTCAAAATTTCAGGGGAAAATACCGAAAAAAATTATAAAAATTAAATTTGAAAGCTTAATATTTTCCAGACGTTAAGCTGCAGCTACAAACTGTCTGGATCAGATTTATAGCTGCATTTGTCAGCTTTTATAAACTGCAAAATTCATTACAATCAGTTATAGGAAACTTAAGATATTTGGAAAGTAAAAGCACTACCTCTGAAAAAAACAAATTGTAAAAATTCTCCAAAATAAATTAAACCTAAAAATAAACCAAAAAGAAAAAGGCATTTTGGGCGAGGGCGGAAAAAAAGTTGAATTTTGTTGAGTAGTGTTATCGAGAAATTCAACCATTTGCTTTCGTATCTCTCTGGTGAGGCATTGGAAACTGTTACGGCGTTCCAAGTAACTGAGAGTAACTAGCTTAAAAGCGGATCTACGATAAGGATTATCTAATCTTCAAAAATCACATTGCAGCCTCTTTCAGTCTTCCCGAAATGACTCAGCAATCGGCATCGTCCTTAAGAAATATAATAGATACCGCCTCATCTATATATGGTTCATTACTGTCGATAGGCGATTATAAAAAGATCTCGAATACAATGATTATTTATTTAGTCTTGAGCAGAGTCGATTCGGTAACCAAGCAGAAATGGGAAGAACAGTTCGATTACGAGAAGTTGCCACTTTAGAAGCACTGCGAAAAGGTGCTTTGTCGCACACATCAGCATTTTTCTGCCAAAGAATCGGAAAAACCAAACAACGAGCATCAAGCTGTGCCAAGCAAGCCTCCTAATCGGTGCTCATTTTCGTGTTGCACTGCGAATACCTAAAACCAACAGTGCAGCTACTGCAATGCGAAAGACCATTTGTTGACAGATTGCGGTCCATCCGCTAACTGCATCCTTATGCATCAATTGTGTGCAACAAGGGCACTCTGTAGTACGATGCAAAGCTGAGAAGTATCGAGTGTGTGGCTGCTCACATCATACCTTATTGCATAGGTACACAGTGGCGAATAAAACTTTGGCGTTGCCATCACCACCAGAGAATTCGTCTCCTCCTCCCAATCAGAATCAAACTTCCACTTCACATGCTCTGCATGCGACAGCTATGGATAGAGTGATTCTGGCTACGTCGATCGTAAGTGTCAGAGCAAATAATGCCGAATATGTGGCCCGAGCTTTGCTTGACTCTGGGTCCCAAAAAAATAATTTTATCACTGAGGAGCGCTTACAGATCCGTAGGGAGGAGTCGTCTATCAACTTCCTCGGTATTGATGAATCCAATTCACAAGTGAAGAAGAAGATACACTCTGTGGTGAAATCGCGAATTTCTAGTAGTGAGTTTTCGATCGACTTTTAGATTTTAAGCACCAGGAGATAGGTATGTTGATAGGTGCAGTAACATTTGTTGTGTTGGTGTACGGAGAAAATGTTGTGTTCATGATGAGAACTAGGCTAGAACTGACTTTATTTCATAGAGAAGGCATACAACAAATGTATTCGGGTGTGATAGTGTTAGTGTGTGTGTGTATACAAGACAAGTGGCTGATGTTGCTTATTTTTCTAATACCTAACAACATTTTTTTAACTTTTATCTGTTGGTCAAATTAGACAAGGTGCTAGACCATCCCACTCTGCAGATATACTCCAAAGGTGCTTGTCACCCAGGAAGCGATGAACGGTTTGAGTTGTCGAAAAGAGTTAGTAGTATCTATCGACAACACACTATAAAAGTTCATGGAGGAGTACCTCTGCTTGGGTCACATGTCTCAGACTGACAACACAATCCCTAAAACTCCATATTATTTCATTCCACATCAGTGTGTGTTGTGAGCCCAAAGTACGTTGATTTCCGTTTCGTTTTTGATGCGTCTTGTAAGACGTCTACTCAGGTGGTCTTGAACGACATATTGATGGTCGGTCCCACGATACAGGATGAACTGTATTTTACATTACTCCGCTTCAGACTACACAGGTACGCCTGAATAGCCGATGTCTAGAAGATGTAGATCATCTTGGTAGATGATGCGGATAGACAATTTCAGCTCATAGTATGGAGGCGAGACCCTTCTGAGTCCTTGAAAATATATATATATATATATATTAAAAATTACAATTAAAAATTGTTTCTGAACTGAGAAGGTGCGAGAAGGTGAGCGGCACATTACTCAAGCTTTGAGAGCGTTGTCGTCTTGAGCGGCGCTACTTTCGACTTTGCAGTCAACAACGAGACCCTAAAACCTTCTGCAGTCGGATATAGACGCAGGCTCTATAAGCTTTCAGCTCTATAAGCTTTCAGCGTTGTTGACTGCAAAGTCGAAAGTAGCGCCGCTCAAGACGACAACGCTCTCAAGGCTTGAGTAATGTGCCGCTCACCTTCTCGCACCTTCTCAGTTCAGAAACAATTTTTAATTTTCGCTCTTCGTAATTTACACTGGGACTCTGTTAGAATCCTGCCACCTTACGGATCTATGCTAAAACTTATTGACCTACCTCCGTTACACCATCGCAGAATATGCAATGGGATAATGTTCGTGCACAAGCTCCTTCTCGGGATGGTGGACTCCCAAACTCCCTTGATTCAGATTGACTTTACGGTTCCCTCTCGTTCTAATCGTTCTTTTAGACCTATCAGATTACCCTTATTTAGGTCAAACTATGCCCAGCATGAACCTTTCAGGGTTTTATGCTATAATTATAATACCCTTTACCATATCATATCCCCTGAACTAACCCTTAAACATACAGCGTTTAGAATTTACAACCACCTGAACTCTGCTAACCTGTAATTTTAATGTTATTTAATTTTATTTTGCTTTATCTTTTGTTCTCTCCCTAATTTATATAGCATTATTAGCATTTAATTAACATTTAATAAATAAATAAATAAACAACTCCAATCGAAAAAACAGTTTACTGGTCAGATTAGGAAGGTACCCTTCATGGGATACGATCCCAACCTTCGTCGTTGTCAACATTCGATGCTAACGAAGTAGCAAAGATTCAGGAGTGGTCAGGTGACGCTACGTGACGGCATTTGCCAACAAAGCAGAACCTAGCAGACATAGTTTCGAGAGGTTCTGACGTAGAAATCGTGTAGTCGATCTGGTTTAGTGGAACAGCGTTTTTGAAGCATAAAGAAGTGATCTGGTCCAGAAATTCCCACTTCGAGCTTTCCGACGAAGAGTTGCAGATGGAAAGCAGGAAGAATTCTGTCGTACTGACCGTGGCAACGACCGTGGGCGATTAGTTAACGCTCCCATGTCATATAATGCCAAGTTTCCCTTGTTATTGAAAAAACGCTCGTAGTTTGTGCAGATAAACTACGGCACTATGCCGTATACTCAAAAGGCTTCATTATTCTGCTCGACAGCGCCGCGTCAGAGAAAGTGAATCGTGTTGATTCGTGTCGGTGTCTGCCTGCCGACCCCTGCTTTAAATGCAAACCTCGACTCCAGGCTTAAATGATGGGCATTTAGAAATGGTTTCTGATCTAACAACTAACTCCTCTTTATTGGCATTTCAAAGTTTCGTCGGTCCTGTTGCCACATCAGCGAATTGAAGCAAAGATCGAGGCGGAAGCGGACGCGATACGCGAATTTGCGTCAAGAAGAGGGTGCGAGTTTGGCTTCATACCGCCTCGAGCACCGCTCATGCAGGTGTGAAGTCTGCAGGAGTAGTCCCCTGCGAGCGGTCGTGAGTGCGTTCTTCACCGCTGAGTCGGTCATCCGACCGTGCTAGTCGGGATAGAGGCCGTTTTGAACTCGCACCCACACGTATTCCTAAGCCCAGATCCAAGCAACGGAGACTCGCTAATTCCCGGGCATCTGCTGACAGGCGGGCCGCTCATCGCGCCCCCAGCACCCACTACATCGGACCAGGAGGGTCTCAGCTGCTTAAAGCGAAGGCGGCTTGTCTCCTCAGCGATGGTCCCGGGCTTGCTTGATGGGCTTGCAAGTAAGATGCAAGTGGCAACAGGAGCAGCTGAAAGTCGGGAAAGACGACCTCGTGATGGTCGACGAGGACAACCTGTCCCCGCACCAGACGCTCGTCGGGAGGATCATCGCGACAAACGCCGGGCAGGGCGGAAGGGCTAAGGACCAGCAGCGGAGCGGACTTCAGGAGGCCGATCCATAAATTGGCACTTCTGCCACTGGCTTGAAGCCTTCCAAGTTTTCAACGGGGCAGGTATGGCGTCGAGCCGCAAATTTGTGGGCTAGTATAAAATAGATTAGGGCGAAGCGGGAGCGCAATAAAGCTCTCTCTCGCTGTTGGCGAATTCGCCATTTCTTATTATTTCTTATTGCACTAGAAAAGTAAGTAAATATGTAAATAACTTTGCTTAAACACTTTCTCTTCCAGTGAGTCGGCCGTATGGTAATTCGTTTGTGGTCGAAAGGGTGGTCGGTATGGATGAAAACATTACTAGTAATGACGATAAAAGGAGTCGATGAATTAATATTACAACATAACTAGCTCTCGCTCTCTCTTTCGCACATCACCATTGTATTTTCTCTCATGACAAGTGAAAAAATTCACAATTTACAATGATTTACAATTTTTGTCTAGCCTTCTAGTGTACAAAACTTTATTTCCTTCTATTTACGCAACACTATTCTACTGTTCTTGTTGTCGCGCACTAGATAGATGTCCGAAAAATTTCATACCCAATGATTCCGTATGACCTACAGATTTATTGGGAGATTTGGAAAAACTATAATGAAAATGTCTAGATTTATTTTTTGCATCGCCAATAGTATTTTTTTTTAACAAACATTCTTTCTTATAGAAAAGAAAGAGATATATGTGGATAGAGAATTGAAACGGCCTTGAAAACAAGTAACTGGTTTGAAAGTAATAAAAACTATTGAATATATATTATTTAATCATGTATAATTTTATTAGCAAATTTAATAATTTAATAAATAGTTAAGTACATTTTCAGTCTTCTACAAAAATTTATTTGGACTACTCCTATTTTCATATGATCATCTGCAAGTTATTTAAACGAAAGTCATCAAACTTTTTGTGTCCATTAATAATTTTAAAAATCTTCATAAGACCTAATTCAAAATAGGTGAAAAGGTATATGTATTTATATGTGAATATTATAAATGTATGTATGTTCGGTAAGAGTCTTTACAAGATTTTATACTCTTGGCCACAATACTAGAGGAAAACATTTGGCCGGCAAGGCCACACTGGCGTGATTAATATTAATTTTGGATATATCAGCACTGGTAACATTATAAGACTGCACAATATTTGCTAATAAAACGAACCCAAATCCCCGTACCAGATTTTGTCCTATGCACGTGCGCTTGCCTATACTAAAAGGTAGAAAGTGAGGAATATTTTTTTTCAGTTGGTATCCACATTTCTCTTTAGATATTTTTTTATTTTTTTTTGAAAATTTACTTTTAAACTTATCAATAATTATTGTGTGTACATCCGTTTCTTTTTCGAACTCTATACCGGAGTCTGATCCCTCAGAACTGCGTCTATTGTTTTTACATTTAATAACTTTCCAGATGTTCCTTTTATAACTTTCGTCAAGAAATCGTTTTGGTTCAAAATGATCGGGAGAATTCCAATATTTTTCACTCATATTTAACATATAATTATTAATAAAAATTATAGTGCCTCTAGTGACGCCAAATCCAGCAATAGCTGTGTCTTCCATTGCTACATGTGGAACAATAGGAGATGACGAATATCGGAGGACCTCAAAAATGGTAGCCATTGTATAGGGCATTGCGTCGATGTCATAAAGGTTTATTCTTCGACGCCCTTTATTTGTAACTTTATCCGCTTCAAGTTCAATTCTACGACCAATCGTTGGGTTTTTTGCTATGTAGGCAAGTGCTAACATAACCAGATTTCCGACAGCAGAGTGACCACCAATAAAATCTTCGAGCATATATATAATCGTGTTACGGGATACATCCTGGTCTTCTTTAAGACTTCTCAGCAAGGCATCTGTAAAGTCATTTTCAGGTTCGTCCAAATCTATAATTTGCTCCCGTTGATGAATAACCCTATCCAAAATAAATTTACGTATTGTTGTTGACCATTGCACTATTTTTTGTGTATGCTTTTTATAAAACGGTAGCATCCATGGTAGAAAATCTAACGAATATCCTTGGTTAATTTCCCAAAAAATTTCGTCAAAATATCTCACTACTCGCCGAAATTCCTTGTCATTATAATCAAAGCGTATCGAGCACATATATTGGCAAAACATATTAGCGCTAGCTCCAAGAATTAATTTTTTGATGTCAAAGGGTTTCCCAGGTTGGGCTTTATTTAGCTCCCGCATTAAATGGTTGATCTCATTGCAGCCGATTTGAGACATTTTATTAAAATATGGAGACGATTCCCGCGGAGAACAATGCCGTCGAGCTAAGTTTCGGCGTTTTTGTTGCAAGTGTGACCAGTCGCACAACGCAAGTGCTATAAAATAAAATAAAATATAAATAGAAAATTAAATATTATATATACTATATATATCGGATTTTAATAATATTTCTGTCATACATAACTTCTATATATTCGTTTTTTATTCAAATTATAATAAACAACGAATTCTAAGACGGTTCGCTGAGGAAACCATGGTTCCAAAATCAATTTGGAGCTTTCGGTTTTAAAAAAGAATTTTTCGAATGTTATACAGTGAAACACCGTTGTTTCGAAAGCCTGTAACTTCAGTTGTCAATACTTCAAACCTAAAATGTTTGAAACAGCGTTTTGGAAGCAAAAAACATAAAATTCTCCATAAGTCGAACGTTTTATTTGAACTTATAGAGGTTTTTGTTTGACCTATGGGTGCTCTATTGTATTTTTGCTAAGGCCTGTAGCCAGCACCGCGGAAACTAAAAATTACTGCGAAACTTCATAAAAAAACCGGGGCAGGAATTTTTTATTTGTGTTTTCCTGGCTAAAAAAATAAACGAAATCCACAAATTCTTAGCGATAGTTGGCCGATCGATGGATAAACGGCCAAGCTGCAGCCGTTTGACCAAAACTTCATATGCCGTTTGGCACTACCCCAAATGCCATTTTACCGTTAAAAACTGTTACAAACACAGATTTTTGAATTTTTGTAAGAAAAAAAAACGGTTATACGTCGGCTAACGGAATTTATCGGCGAAATTCGGCATATGAAGTTTTGGTCAAACGGTTATAGCTTAGCCGTATATTCTTTTATTTTTATAGCCGATACCTTAAGCGACGCCTAATTAGTGTGTCTATCTAAAACCAAAAATCAAGGCATTTATATATTTTTTTTTCGACTTTTCCTGAGGTTTCAAAGTCAAAATTTCGGGGAAAAATACCGAAAAAAATTATGAAATTTCATTTTGGAAGCTTAATATCTTCCAGACGTTAAGTTGCAGCAACAAGGGTCTGAATCGGATTTATAGCTGTATTTGCCAGCTTTTCTTAACTGCAAAGTTCAATGCATTCAATTGACGGAAACTTAAGTTATGTGAAAAATAGAAGCACTACCTATGATAAAAAATAGCAAATTTTGTAAAAATTCTTAAAAAAAACTACCAAATGAAAAAAAAACCATAATTCTTTAAAAAATTTTAAATCTCGAAATCTATCAGAAAAAGTCATTTTTGGCCACATCGGAAAAAAAAGGTTGAATTTTGTCGAGTAGTGTAATCGGACTTTTGGATTTTTATACCCTTTACCCTTTTTAAAAACACTTGCTTTTTAATATCAGAATTACAGTTATTTTGTATTTTCTTTAGATGCTAATTTTATTTAATATAGAATATATGTAAGAATATAATGAGCGGATGTACATATGCAAATACATATAATTTACTAGAAGACACTGCTTAAGCTATTTATCCAGCACCGCGGAAACTAAAAATTACTGTCAAACTCCATATAAAAAAAACCTGGCCAGGAATTTTTCGATTGTTTTCCTGGCCTCAGTATCCAGCAAGGTAAACGAAATCCACGAATTCTTATCGATAGTTGGTCTATCGACACGATTGTGGACTGAGATAACAGCTGATATCCCGTCAGGAATATATATGTGAACTTTATTACTGAAGTGATTTGTTTGAAAGATGGACACAAAAAATGCGCGCAAAAAAAGGGATATACATTTTCAAAGAGAAGAGAAGATAGCTTAAATGAGAGCTGTGCAGAAAAGACCCTGCCTTTGATTAATTACCGAAAAGAGGCATTTCGACAATATTTCAGTGAAAAGTGCGTGAATGTGTTGGCGCCGAGATAAGCAAGGAGGGTAATATTTTTTTTTTTTTTTCATTTTTTTACAGTTCGCTTTGTAGCGAATGAATGTAAGACGGCCTGGACATCTCTGCGGGTCAGCCTTCGATACCATCGCAGCAAGCTCGCTCATTTTTTCCTTTTTTAATTTGAATTGAACTATCACAATTGGCGCTGTTTACAAAACACAGCTGATTCATGAGAGTGGCAAAGCACTTTTTAGGTTCTTGGTCACACTATTTTAATTAAATTCCACACTTCCAATAAAGAGCAGATTCCTGTCAGTAATTTTTCGCGGTGCTGGAGACAGGCCTTTACTAAATGAATTTGATGTTTAGAAATTCATTGTGGGGAGCACCATGTCGAGGAGCCAAGAGAATATTGGTCCTGTCCGGCTTGGGATTTCGAATTTTGCAGAAATTATACTCGTCTGTAGCCGACGGCAAAACAAAAAATATTGTTTATCACAAATCATTGCAATAAATAAAATATGACATTACATAAAAATGATCATTGATCATGATTAAATTCGATGAATCTATCATCATAAAATAAGTCTATCATAAAATGTTCCGTTATAGGGAGTGACACAAAATGGAATGAAATAGCTGTTCAAACACACATTTTTGGTCTGAGATTTTCTTTTACTAAGTTTTAATGTTTGGGGGAACCTATTATTGAAAAGTATTATTTTTGTTTATTAAAACCATTTCACATACTCGGGCTATCATTAATAACTCTAGTTAATGCGAGCGAGAGCTAATTTTCAATCACCACAGGAGAGCGCACAATTGTGAGAGCAAAGCAAGAATGATAGAGAGCGAACTATTGAGAGCACGAAACAGATCGGCGAGTGCAGTGTAGACAGTTTCAATCCAGTCTCCGATGAAAAAAGTTGTGTTGCTATACCAGACGCCTAACGACGATCAATTTCAGTTTTTTGTATTACTATACCACTGTACCTAAACACTAACTTTAACCTTACTCGTATTTATAAACAAAAACCCCACATGTGTTACACAGATCCACTATCACCACAAATCTAATATACCCCTATACTCTTCGAGTACGGGTATAAAAAAACTGAAACATGGTGAAAATGTATATGAAAAATTCTTCCGATTCGATAGAAAGGCTTTACTAAGGTGTTTTGGAGGTCGATAATTAAAAATTTGAAGTCAGTTTTCAAAATGTAAAATGCAAGAGCTAATCAAACTCTGTCATTAAACCTACTTTTTCTTATATTCTCGTTTTCGATGACAGCATAACAAAATCATTAGTGGATATATTATTGGTAGGATCTACTTTTTAGAGTGAAGAAAATTTGCATATAACATATATTATTTTTTTTTTTTATAAATTTCACTTTACTACACACTATATTAATTTTTCAATTTTGTCTGTCTGACTTCTTTTTCTGATCACAAACAGATATTATTTTTGAAATAACCAATGCTCATCGACACCAAATCTTTCAAAGTACACTTCTCTCGCTAACGTTGCCTGCTTCTCCCATAATGTTTTTATTTCTTGTCTCAACAACCTTTCTTACTGAAAGTTCGTGCAGTCTATGGGCATATGTCTATTCAAACCAGCTTATATTCTAGATTAATAGTAGCTATGACATATTGAGTAGTACACCTAAAAGGCGCATGCACTTTTGGTTGTTGACAGGGAATGCTAGAGTGGCTCTCTTTAAAATTTAAACAATATAAATTCTAGCAAAATGAGCCTCAAGTTTTGGCACAATTTTTGGCATGTATCAAATATGCTCCCGAGAAATTCAAACATTGAATAGCAGCACAATTCTTACTTGTTCCAAAAAGGTATCCGGTTAGATTCAACGAGTCTAGTAGTTGCGACGTGAATAAGTTCATTACATTCCACCTTAAGAATAATTACATTTTTTAAAGTGGAGTATTTCATAAATTTTAAAATGAACTAAACTAAATAGGGACCCTATAATTTTAATGGAATATGATAACGGACTTTTTCCCAGCAGACTATCAAACTTTCAACAACCTACAAGTCATTTCTCATGGCTGAACCAAACCATTTCAATCAGAAAAATGTATACATACATATACATATTTACATATTAATGGTTGACCTGTTTTAGCTTTTCTTTGACATTTTTAAACTAATAACATCTACGATTTTATATTGTATTTGGCTTATACTTACAATTGTTTCGATCACCACCGAAGAGTTTGTGATATCGTATAAAATCCGGACGTCCACCAATAAATTTACCATTTTTATTAAGAACTTCTCGAATTAAATCTAAGTTATTTACAACCAAGCATCTCGAGTGACCAAGAGTTAATGAATATATATCACCATACTGCTTTGTTAATGCTCCAAGACCCTCGAATGGGTTGCATTTAAATCGACCTAAGAGATCGAGGTTCCCGATAATTGGCCAGGGTTGCGGACCAGGAGCCTGAACAAACTTTTTAATCGCTTTTTCAGGATTGGAAAGCCCGATTCGGACAGTGGCTTTTTGATTGCACTTAAAAATGATTGATACGTAAGAAATCACTATCGATACAATGCCAATAGCGATTATCAAATAGCACACCGAAAAAAACATGCTTAATTCCTGCGCAAATTTTCGCTCAAAGAATTGACTAGTTAGCCCAATATTCTCGACTAAGCAGATAACTGTTTCTGCAAGATATTTATATGCACTCTCAGCGACAAAACTTCAGTCGCATTTTTAAGGTTCTTGTTATTCGAAGCACTTTCTTTAGTTTTCACATTTGAATGTCTAAAGTTAAAGCTCAAAGTTATATATCATTCTTATTTGAATGTGCATACATGTATGTATGAGCGTACGTAAATCAGATCAACGTGAGGAAACTCAAACCTAGGAAGTTAAAGGTACATATGTACATATGTATACAAATACATATATTCATGGGCATACGTATTGACATGTTTATACACACATGCTCACACACTCACACATTTGAATTGAGGTATGAACGTATTAAGGTGTTCTTAAGGTGGTGCTAAATGTTGAAATTACTCATGCCAAACAAATTTCTGAGTGTGATTCAATTTGGCAATGACAAACGGTTCCTATTTTATTGACATGTGTGTACATATATTTACTTACCTATATATGTATGTTTAATCTGTGTACATTTATGTGCCGTTTACACTGAGGCTGCGTCTTGATTCTTTAAGTCTTCTCAGAAACGCAGTTTTTTTTACATAGGTTTAGCATAGGGCCCTAGTGGTGGCAAAAAGTTGCGTCGTTTTCCGACGCAGGTGCGTTTATTCGTTATATTCTATTGGTTTTGGGTTTTCTGTGCGCATAACAGCAATTTTCTGCCTTTTAGCGGAACTATCACCTCTAATAACAACAAAAAACAGAATATTAAAATTTAAATATTGCCGAGTAAAATTTTTAGCTGAGTAAAAAGGGGGAAAAATACATGTACTGCTTAGAACAAATTGTTAAAACTAATTTTATTATTAAATCAAGCATTTCAACCATATGGTTGATTTCAAATTTTTTGCTGCAAATCCCATGAATCCTTTCCACTTTGAATCCTTTCACTGTTTCCATGATCTTCTCAGGGTAAGAAAGTGTGCTGGCAGATAATTGTCAGCGAGTTGAGCAACTACCTCGCTACAAAACTCCAGTAATATGCGGCAGACAATGGCCCTTGGCATACCAAATAGACTCCCTACCGTACGATATTCCGCAGACGATCCTAGGCAATAAAAGGCTATGCTATGGCTATGCTATTCTCTTCTCCAGAGGTATTGTCAGTCGAGAGTTGAGATTGGGCAACCGTCCAAAAAGAATGTTGAAATTACTCCTTTTCATGCGGAAATTTTCCTTAAAAAAGCCATCGGAGTTGTCCACAACATCTACCTCCCAAAATGAATCATTGGCTATTGCAACTTAAAATAAGTTCTTTAATTTAAAGGAGAGAACATTATCTGCTCTTTACTTACAAGGGTCCAAACGCCAGGGGGACGTTGCAGTTGCAAGACAAATTGCAACTGTTCTGAGGATAGCTCAGACACTTCCATGCACTTCAAAAGACTCTCCTCACTGTGCGCCACCGCAGTTAGAAGAATCAACTCTTTTTCCGTCATATTTCGATGATTTTCGAACATTATTGACTTTATTTACAAAATTTGTCTTCCTCTTCCAAAGACGCAAACACGCTGTAGTGTAAACGCCAGTTCTGCATCTTTGCGTGTTTTCCGATATCGATAGATAACGCACCAAGTGTAAATAGCCTATTACAGGAAGCTTTTTCATTCAAAATATATAAGAATGAAACTACAGGATCAAAAAAAAATTTTTGTTTTTCTAAATATGTATAAGATTGAGCAAGGGTTTTTTTTAATGCTTTTTAAGATATTTTATGTATTCCTCGTATTGTATTGTATTGCTCGAGGTAATTCATCAGAAATAGTACAACAAAAAAAACATAATTTTTTTTTTTATCTTTAGAACGTTCATATGCAATGACTGCACTATCAAGTGGCCCAAGCGACACCAGCAGATGGCTGTTACGCGCGGACCCCTCCCGCCCAGCCGACCGAGGGGCACTGCCGCATAACGCGCGACTCGTTTACCGAACCGATCGCTGACATGCAGGAAAGAAAGGTGTTAGACTAGTGTTCGAGGAAAAGTATAAGTAATCTGAAAGAACCAAGCAATTGCTAATTACGAGAAAGATATGAGAGTATCAGTAATTTAAGACTAGGAAGGGAGTTAGATATGATATGGTAGAGGGAATCATAATCCGAGCATAGGACCCTAAACGGTTCATGCAGGGAATAAGTCGATCTACAAAGCGGCAAGAACAACGCTATATAGTTTCTAGTGTTTCTAATAGAAATCGTGAAATTTATACGGCTCAACAAGTCAGGGCTATCTACGTCACCCTTGATCGAGTTGTGCACAAAAATCACACCAAGTATTTTTCTACGATTAGCTAAGGGTGGAAAGTTAAAAGCAATCTATTAGGGTAAGACGGCAAGCTCAAACTTGCATCCCAGTTGATGCTGCACAGAGCAAAAAGTAAACATAATTTTTCTCACAAAGAATTGTTTTTTGATCGTTAGATCTAACTTAAGTGTCCAACAGTGTCTATAGTTCTACAAGAAGCTTTCCGTTCAAAATTAATAAATATAAGCGAGAACGTAGAGCGTCGATAAGGTTCGCGGCTCTTCTTTAATACCCGGTACTCATTCAGTATATACATACATATGTGTATGTACATATGTATGTATGAATGCCTTTGATTTATGTAACGTATAAAATATATTCCATGCGTAATTATGCGCTGCGCCGGAATTGGTATTGAAGCCGATTAACGCATGCTCTCTCTCTCCCTCTCTTTCTTTTTGTATCGATGTTTGTGGGCCTAGTTTTTTTTTAAGTCCAAAAGTTCGAACGGCTATAGAATCTAACATGCACCATATGTTAGCTAACTGAATTTTTCATATTTTTGAAGTATGTTTAGTGTAATTTGATTTTTAGATAGAACCTATTTATTTTATTTCGTTTATTGTTAATTTAAATAGATTAAATCTATAATAACAAAAAATTCGACAATATAATGCTGCTAAAATAATGCTTTAATAATAAAAAATTGCTGGGTATAAATAAAAATATGCCAAAAATATTTGACTGTGAATTCGTCTAAAAACTTCAGCAAAACAATTTTTTTTTTAGGAATAATTCAATTTATACTATCATTTTTTCTACATATTTCTGTAAAAATCGATTTTTTTTTATTAAACTAACACCAGTTTAACGACTTTAAATAAACTCAAACTTTTGCAATGGTTGGAATACAATTGATAAGAATCGACAGGAACGGGAACAGCATCAAAGGTCTTAATTGGATTCGGCTACAGGATGATTAGCATAGTTACGTTTCCAATAAATGGTTTTCCTAAAACCTCCTGTTGATCTGGTGAGACGGGTGTGTACGGGATAATCTGCGCAGAGAACTGCTCCTAGCAACTCGCTTTAATAGGAACCTCTCGGTTTGGTCATTAATAACGTCTCCGACGTGGGTGACACAGAGGTCGTTGACAAAATCCTCATTTAGGATGCGAAACAGCTTACTTTGGTAGGTCATATTTTTGAGACATTGTTTTTGACAGCAGTACCCTACACCTGGATACCACATTTCCAGACAGGAGCTATGAATGCTTTGTAGATCAGTACCTTGTTTGCCAAGTTGACCCTTTGTTTGTGCTTATGCAATTATACTTTTTTTTTGGCTTTACTCTCTAGGCTGCTGCTTACGCTCCGGATGTGGCTGGCAAAGGTCAGTCATGTGTCCCACGTGACTTCAATGTACTTTTTTTTTTTTGCGGAGTTTCAGTAACTCGTGAAGAAATACGTCAGGGCTAGTAATTTTTTTTAAGGTGTGCATACCAGCGGGAGGCTAAGTTCTCGAGTGTCTTTACGTAGCGCTGAAGGTTGTCAGTGTCATCGTAGACAGAGTTAGCCCTAGACATTACTGCTGTGTCGTCAGCAAAGGTTGCCCACATGAGTTTTTGTCCCGGTTGGCTGCGGATACTAGTGTTCGGGCGAGCCCCGAGTGTAATTCCCTTATTTTGTACTCTTACTCGTATTGTACTTTCCATGCTCTTACTGTTTCACTCTCTTACTCTCTGTCAGCATCATGCTCTCACTTATCATCTATTATCTATGCTTCTTAACTCTCTTTTTCTCATCTATGCGCCCTCACGGCATAGCTAAGCGGACGGCAGCTGCGTCTGCTTAAAATCAGTTACAAGTTACCGCTTGATATAGTTGGCACACAGACCTTTTTTGTCCCAACTATTATTTGGCACGAGAATTGCTCGCTTGCCTCCCCAAGTTTTGTTAACTCTCTAATACAACTCTCTATTGTTAAAGGCTCTGGCATTTTCGGCCACCCTCACTTTACAAAATCACATACAATAAATTATAACGTTTTTGAATTCAAACATTTGTGAAAATTCTTAATCTATAGTCAACGAAAAAGCTCGTTGTCTCAACATTTGGTGACCCCGACGTGATCGTCATTAATAATATTGCTAAAAAACAATTAAAAATCGTTTGAAGTGAAAACTAAACCTAACCTTTCTGTCGCGAAGCTTTCGTCTCGGCGTTGGCTTGCTCATAAACACCAATACATCTACGCACAGCAACGGCTTTGATTTCGGTGCATTTGCGCGCACAAACCGAAATTATAACGGATCGTTCTTCTATTCTTCTTTGTGCCTGCTCGCTGCTGCTGTCGGTGCATTGGCGCGCACAAACCGAAATTCTAACGGATCGTTCTTCTATTCTTCTTTGTGCCTGCTCGCTGCTGCTGTCGGTGCATTTGCGCGCACAAACCGAAACTCTAACGGATCGTTCTTCTATTCTTCTTTGTGCCTGCTCGCTGCTGCTGTCTGTTGCTGCCGCTGCTGCTTGCCGAAATGGCTGAATCCAATGACTTGTCGGAAAACAGGGTGTGTTTTTACAAGCGGAAGGCACAGTCAATATACGACAAGGCAGCATTACTTCAGGAGACAATTGCGGGGGATGAAAGCAATGAAGATGCTCTAAATGTTCATCTAGAATATTTGGAAAAAATGTCCGATTTATTTAATGCGACTCATTCCAATTTAGAAGAACTCGATGTAAGCGAAATTGGCAGCGACTTAAGCAACAAATTTGATGTCTTGGTTATGGAAATCAAAGTTTGTATTCGCTCAAGACTCCGCAGTGCTATCGGGAACATGCCGCATCACTCAACGATACATCCTGAGTTTAACGTTACTGCCTCCGGAAATGTTCGGCCACGATAGGTTAGGTTAGGTTAGGTAAAGGCGGCTGTCAAGCTCCTCAGGAGCCAGTCACACTTAGGCCGGTTTCGGCCCGTTGTAATACCGCGGGAGGTGTTCCCCTTATCCATCTCATGAGACCCTAACATGTCAGCAGTTATCCCATCCTGACGCTCTTACGAAGTTTGCAATCTTTCTGGGACAGATTTTGGACATTTCTGAAATGTCTGAGACATAGGGCATGCCCAGGTATTGTAGCCTTCTCCTGCTGAGAGCCGGACAGGAGCAGAACAGGTGTTCCACCGTTTCCTCCTCCTCCTCATCTCTACAGCTTCGGCAGAAATCATTGTATGGGGCTCCCAGCCTGTTGGCGTGGGAGCCTATCAGCCAGTGCCCCGTGAGGGAGCGGATGACAACGCTGCACCTTTTCCTGCCGAGCTTACAAAGCTCTAGTGTGCGTTTCCTGTCAATGGTAGGCCATGTTTGCCTGGATATGCGACATAGTGGTGCTGACCGCCACGCATTGTCTGCTCGTCGCTTATATAGCTCTTTTATGATAAGCCTACAGGTGGCCATTGGCATGCAAATATCCTCCTTCTCTTGGAGAAGGGGTATTGTGGTACCAGATCTGGCCAGCTCGTCTGCCTTGCAGTTGCCCTCAATATCCCGGTGACCCGGGACCCAAATAAGGCTGATGGCAAATTGTTGGGCCATCTCGTGAAGAGATTTGCGGCAATTTGCCACTGTGGCCGAGTTCGAGGAAATCGCGTGAAGTGATTTGATCGCAGCTTGGCTGTCGCTGTAAATGTTTACAGTTGTTGTTGCCAGTGAAGCCGTTGTGGCTGTTTGAAGGAGCTTCAGTGCTTCCATGATCGCAATGACTTCCGCTTGGAACACACTGCAGTGATCTGGGAGCCTAAAGGAGTGCCTGATTTCGAGTTGTTCGGAGTAAATCCCTCCTCCAACTTTGTTATCCAGCTTCGAGCCATCCGTAAAGATGCTTATGGCCATGTCTTGGCCTGGTGGTCCCTCAAGCCACTCGTCTCTGCTAGGGATGATTACATTGAAGGGGGTACCAGTGTGTTCCCTTGGAACGCAGTAGTCCGTCTTCGTAGGGACGGTACTGCTGATAAGTATAGATGAGTGACCCCTGGGATGTGACGTCCATTGTCCGGAGTCTCTCAGACGTATCGCTGCAATTTCTGCCCTCTCCTTTCCCGCAAGCTCGAGGCCCTGGAGATTTAGGATGGCGTTTAGTGCATCGTTCGGGGTGGTGCGTAATGCTCCACTAATGCATAAAGCTGCGGTTCGCTGAACCTTGCCAAGTTGTTTGGTTGTCGATCCTTTTGATAGGGCCGGCCACCAAACTGTAACTCCATAGAGTAGGATTGGTCTTACTATTGCTTGGTATATCCATTGGACTACGCTCGGGTTCATGCCCCACTTCAAGCCAATAGCTTTTTTGCAGGAGTATAGGGCTATCGTAGCCTTCTTTACTCTTTCTTTTACGTTCAGGTTCCAGTTCAGCTTCTTATCAATTACCAACCCTAGGTAACTAGCGCTGTCGCTGAAAGAGAGCCTGCAACCATTTAGTATAGGAGGGTTGAGGGGCGGAACCTTGTACTTGCGTGAGAATAGCACGAGTTCCGTTTTTGTGGGATTTACTCCCAATCCTCGCGATTTTGTCCATTCTGACAGTCTCGCGAGCTTAGTGCTCATAAGGTCACAGAGTGTTTGAGGGTATTTTCCCGAGAAACTGATTGCAACGTCATCCGCGTATGCCACTATTTTACAGCCCCCCCCTCCAGATCACATAGAATCTTATTGACTGCCATGTTCCATAGAAGGGGAGACAGGACACCACCTTGCGGAGTGCCTCTGTTGACATACCTAGATTGCGTGGACGATCCCATCGATGATGTCACCGTCCTGCATGTGAGCAATTGATCGATGAGCATCACCAAGTGACCGTCCACACCCAGGTCAGTCAAAGCTTCCGTAATGGCACTTGGGACGACGTTGTTAAAGGCTCCTTCGATATCGAGGAAGGCTATAAGAGAGTATTCCTTGAGGTGTAGGGATTTCTCTACAATTGAGACTACTTCGTGGAGTGCCGTTTCCGTGGATCTTCCTTTCCGGTAGGCATGTTGTGCTCCTGACAACATTTGAGGACTAATAATTGTCCTCAGATGTAGTCCGACAAGTCTTTCGAAAGTTTTGAGAAGAAAGGACGATAGGCTTATTGGTCTGAAGTCCTTTGGAGTAGAGTGCGAGGTCTTTCCCGCTTTGGGGATAAAGACTATTTTCGCCTTGAGCCATTCTTGTGGTATGGTCCCCACAGCTAGTATCTTCCTGAAGATACATTGTAGCCAGTTAATGGCTGAGTCTCCGGCCTTTTGCAGTTGGGCCGGAATGACCTGGTCCGGACCTGGCGATTTGAACGGATCAAAGCTGTTTACCGCCCAGCTTATGTTCCGTTTGGTGAAAATATGGTCCATCGTGGCTGTTTGGCCTCCCCTTTGGGTTAGCGCCGGCTTGATGGTTGTGCACCCAGGGAAGTGGGTTTCAAGCAGTACGTGGAGCGACTCCTCACTAGAGTTGGTCCACGTGCCGTTGTTCCTTTTAAGGTACCCTACCGAGGGGGTGGTTTTTGAGAGGAGCTTACGCAGCCTTGCGGCTTCTGACGTCTCCTCTATTTCTGAGCAGAATTTTTGCCAAGAGGCCCTTTTTGCTCTTCGTGTTTCTTTTTTGTATTGGGCGAGACTGACTTTGTAGTCCGCCCAATGTTTCTCCTCGTTAGCTCTTTTGGCTCTGTTGAAGAGAGTCCTACAGCTCTTACGTAGGATGTCGATTTGTTTCGACCACCAGGGGGGTTTCTTTTTGCCCCTTGTCTTGTGTGGCAGGCGAGCCGCCGTGAAAGCCTTATTGCATGCTTCCGTGAACCTGTACACTATACGATCTAAATCGTCTTGAGTGTCTGGGCTCATTGGTGCCTTGTTGGGGAGTATTTCCTCCAAAACCGAGCTATACTTAACCCAGTTGGTTTTCCTGGGGTTAGTGTAGTCGGTGGGTTTGGGGCTCTCGAAGGATAAAATCGTTTCGATATACCTGTGGTCGGAGAAGGAATGGTCCTCTAGGACCCTCCATCTTTCCACTTTGTCTGACAGATTGTGAGACACTAGAGTGAGGTCAATAACCTCCTGTCGGTTTTTTATAATAAATGTGGGGTCGTTACCCCGGTTACATATGGTTAAGTTCGAGTTCAGTATAAAGCTGAAAAGTGACTCACCCCTTATATTTGTGTCCGTGCTCCCCCATTGGGTGTGGTGAGCATTGGCATCGCAGCCTATTAGTAGGCTTGTGTTGGACCTCTCGCTGTCGCTGGTGAGCTTGCAGACGAGGTCGTTGGGAGGATCGCTTTCCTCATGGGCCATGTAGGACGACATCAGCCTCAGATGTGTCCGCTTTAGCTCTAGGCTTACCGTTGTATTGTCGCCATTGCTGAAGTTGTGGAGCAGAAAGATATTAAGGTGCTTTCTTGCGAGAATGCAGGTACGAATTTTACCTTCGGTTTGGGGTACAATGAGCTTGTACTCCCTCGTCGCTAACCCACAGACCTTGGCTCCGACTATCCAAGGCTCCTGGATTAGGACCACGTCGGCTCCGCTTGCATCCAAGCGGAGTATGAGTGCAGCAGATGCTGCTTTACAGTGGTGGAGATTTATCTGAAGGAGTCTCAGAGACATCTTCATGGATCTCCACCACTGTAGTGTCGGCGTCTGAGTCGTCGGATATCTCGTCTCGACACATCGCCTCAAAATCGCGCATTAGCTCTGCGTCAGAGGAGTAGTCTTCTTTCGGCTCCAGCTCGTTGTCGGGTGCCTCGATCTCCGAGGCCACATCCTGCACGACTGGGTTGTCGACAGGACGAGCCTCGGCCGTGGCAGCGTCCGACTTGTACACCTTTATGGTGACCGAGCTGAAGCCAAAATTCAGCTCTCCTTTAGCTGCCTCTATGGGGGCCAGCGATTCCTTATTTAGGATTATGACGGCCTGGTTTGTCGGCCCCTTTGACTCCTCAACCTTGACCACCTTCCAGTCATGAGTTGGAAGTGTCGGGTTGCACCTCTGCAGCATTTTGAGGATGCGCTCTGGCTCCTTGAAGGTAGCCGGCACCCATAATCTGGCCCTCGGTCTACTGGGCACCTCGCTCCAGTCTACCGCGACGAGCTTCGCCCCAGCGTAGACCTCTCCGATCTGCGCCACCGCTGCTTTGTATAGCTTTACGGAGCGCTCGTCGTCGCAGGCTACAACTTTGATGCTGCCCTGGAACCACCCCATGTCTTTACAGACTGGAGGTGGCCCTGGGTCTTTGTCGAGCAACTCGAAGCAGCGGTCGGCCAGTGCCGCCTCCACCCACTTCCATTTGCTCTTTGGGATCTTTCCTTCCGCGCTGCCTTTATCGAGGACGCCAATTAGCGTCCTCTCCTTGGCAATCTGCGCGAAGGAGATATTGGCCACCACCCTCGACCTTTTCGCGGCCGGGCCGGGTGTCTCTTGCGACCGTTGTCTCTTTGGTTGAGAGACCATTGTGAAGTTTGGGAGCACCGATGTGGCCCACTCCACCTTCTTGAGCCAGTCCGCTGAAGGACTGACCTCAGTGTTGGCATTTTGCCGACGGAGTATGTGCCCTGCACTCCTCCTTTCGGCATAGGTATGCTTTCTGGCCTGGGCGCTGGTTGAAGGCAAATCATCGCCCTCCACCTTACCAGAAGGTCGGGCAGCCGCAATATTGCTTAGCTGCCTCTCCAAGGTGTCGGTGTTGGGAGCTGGTCCGCCCCCCACCCCAGATTCGGGATGGGACCCACTCGGGTTCACCCCAGCGCTTTCCGCCTTACAGGTCTGTCCTGCTGTTGAGCTGGTCGGGCCGGGCCTTTGGGCCGATGCCTTCCCGTGCGGGGGATTGCTCCCATTTGACATTTGGGGAGTGTCAGACTCTTTTTGGTTTTTTTGGTTTTTTTGTTTATTTAAAATATTTTTATGCATTGTACATCCCACGAGATGCAGAGAAAGGGAACGGTCAGCCCGGGCAGAGATCCACGTTGCCCGGGTAAGGCATCATTAGAACAGGGGGCTGCCAAGTCCCTGAGCTCTCCGTTCGAGACTGGGCTAGTTTTTAAACCGGGCCCCCAGCCAGGCTGACTCTCGGCACGGGTCGAATGACACCTTAGCCCAGCCCGGTGTGAGGTGAGTGTGGGGGATGGGATGTGGGTAGGTAGTGTGTGGGGGGAAGGGGAGTGTGTGAGCTACTTATACGAGGCGGCACCACAAGCGCATCGTCAGTGTTGCTTCTTCGCGAACACCCGCTGGCTGTCCGGGACTGCTTATTTTCGGTGATCTCTCTAAAGAGAACCGATTATTCACAGCTGACCTACCTTTTTTAGGGGTAGGCCTTTCGCTATCCGCAACCTGCGACCCGTCCGGTGGCCTCAGCTGGGCCCCCTCTGAGCCACCTCACGCGCTCATCAGACCAGATCGGCCACGATATCATATTCCTGATATAAAACTTCCTACTTTCCGGGGAGGCTATACTGAGTGGGCAAACTTCTACACTATGTTTAACACAATTATAGGTCAGGAGGCCGTGTTATCAAGGATTGAGAAGTTTCAGTACCTGCGATCATGTTTGGATGGACCTGCATTGGAAGCTGTTCGGTCTTTGGAAGTAACGGAGGGCAATTATGATATCGCGTTGGATATTTTAAGCAACCGATTCAATAACAAACGCTTAATCTTTCAGGCACACGTCGCTGAGATGCTGAAGCATGAGAAGGTTGAAGATGGGTCAACTAGAAAGCTGCGTACCTTATCGGATAAGGTGCGTTCTCACATGAGAGCGCTAAAGTCGATGGGGAACATGGAGGAAATAGCAGGTTGCATCATCGTTCACTCCATGTATAAGTATCTGGACACTGAAAGCAGGGACAAATGGGAAGAACTGTCACCGTCCAATGTTATACCGACCTGGGACCATTTTTCGACTTTTTTGGAAAAGAGATGTCAAGCCATGGAGGCAAAAAATCAAGCTATGTTGATTGATCCCCATAGCAATCAGGTTGGAAAACATAAAAGATTAATTAATTCCAAAAACAGTCTTGTTGCTACAAATACCCTTGGATTAGAGTGCGTATTTTGCAATAGTAAAGAGCACAACATTTACAGCTGCACTCGGTTTGGAAACCTTTCGCCATCTTTGCGCCTTAAAGAGGCAAGAAAGCTTAGAGTATGCTTCAACTGCTTAAAGAAGGGACACCGTAACACCTCCTGCAGTTCAGGTTCTTGCCGCACATGCGGTGGAAAACATCATTCACTTTTGCATATCAACAGTCCTCTGCCGACGTCAGTTACCACGGAATCAACGAACGCTACTATGTCGTCTGCTCAGACCGACTCACGCTCAGACCCCAGTCTTCAGAATTCTCTTGTTGCCGCTTCATTACCTTTCTCGCCTCCTGCTCAGAATCTTAGTTCAGACGTAGTGCTTCTCGCCACGACAGTCATCATGATTAAGAGTCGATATGGTGATCTTATTCCATGCCGTGCTCTTCTGGATTCCGGCTCGCAGATCAACTTAATAACCTCTCGTTTTGCTCAGATGCTTCAGCTGAAACGAGCCAAAGGTTCGGTCTCAGTATCCGGTATTGGTGCGGAATCCGCATTTCATACAGAAGGTTCAGTCAATTTGGTCATTCGATCCAGGACTTCAGATTACTGCACGAGTCTCACAGCTCTTGTTGCTCCACGCATCACAGGAAACCAGCCCGCTTCTTCTTTTGATATATCCAAATGGAAAATGCCATCCAATATCAATCTTGCTGACCCGAGTTTCAACAAATCTCAGCGCATCGATTTGCTTATTGGAGCCAGTTTATTTTATGATATCTTATGCGTTGGACAGATTAAGTTGGACAAAGGCCTTCCTATGATACAGAAAACGCGTTTCGGTTGGGTAGTAACAGGTGGAGGTCATTATTCCCACAACTCTGTGCTCCTAGCTGCATCTAGCTCGACTGAATTGAGTCATAATCCCACCGTCGGTTGGGATGAGCTAGTGAGACGCTTCTGGGAAGTCGAAAATTGCCACGGCCCCTCCATAGAGGCTACAAAGGAGGAAATTGCTTGCGAGGAACATTTTAAGAAACATTTCTGTCGACTTCCAAGTGGCGAGTACAGCGTTCAATTGCCCCTTAAGATGAGTGACAGTCTTCTTGGAGATTCATATCAACAAGCATATCGGAGATTTCTCAATTTAGAACGCAAACTGGGACGCAAGCCACTTATCAGGGCCCAATACGCCGAATTTATAAAGGAGTACCTCGACTTAAATCATATGTCCCCTGTTAAGAGCGACTCACTAAAACAATGCAAATTCTTTCTTCCTCATCACTGCGTAGTAAGAGAGGACGAAACCACCACAAAACTCCGAGTAGTTTTCGACGGATCCGCGTGTACATCTACAGGATATTCCCTAAACGATATATTGATGTCGGGCCCAACTATTCAGCCGAAGTTAGTAACGACGCTTCTCCGATTTCGTACCTTTCCTGTAGCCTTGACTGGTGACATTTGTAAAATGTATAGATGCGTCCGTGTCTTGCCCCAGGATAGTTTTCTGCAGTGCATATTGTGGCGCGATTCACCCCATGAGGAGATTCGAGCATTTAAGCTAGATACCGTCACCTATGGAACGAAACCAGCATCATTTCTAGCCGTCCGTTCTATGCACCAACTAGCCGCCGACGAGCGTGCCTCTTATCCAATTGGAGCTAAGGTTGTGTTGCAGGATTTCTACGTGGATGACTTGCTAACGGGGGGAGACACTACAAATGAGGTTCTTGAAATAATTCGCGAGGTGTCAGGACTCTTAGCCAAAGGGAATTTCAAGATCAGGAAATGGTGCTCCAACGATGCATCTTTACTAAATCAAGTACCCAGTGAAGATAGGGAAACATTTGTAAAATTCAGTGATGGCAGCGATGTAACCAAGACGCTCGGTTTGGCATGGAATCCCACTTCGGATGAACTATTGTTTGCTTTTTGCCCCAATCAAGTCCCTTCGAAACCAACTAAAAGAGTTATCTTGTCCACCATTGCACGATTTTATGATCCACTCGGACTTATAGGGCCAGTAATTACAAGGGCAAAAATATTTCTGCAGCAGTTATGGAAAGAAAAGCTTAATTGGGATGAAAGTCTGCCAGTCGCCTTACGCACAGCTTGGATCGACTTTATTCAGCAGTTTGACTCTATGCAACGAATCTCTTTCCCACGTCTATCATTCCTTCAAAGCAGCAATCTTGAAATACATGGATTTTGTGATGCCAGCATGAGTGCATATGGAGCATGCATTTACACTGTTTCGCTAACCGTCAATGGAGTCAAGGCAAATCTTCTGTGTTCCAGATCTCGTGTAGCGCCACTGAAGACTATTACAATACCCAAGTTGGAATTATGCGGTGCAGCGCTACTCGCTCAGCTTATGCATGAAGTCTCTTTAATGAACTTCAATTGCTCGTATTACTGTTGGTGTGACTCTACCGTTGTATTAGCATGGATCAAAAACCAGCCATCTAACTTTAATGTATTTGTTGCTAATCGACTGTCTGTTATTCAGGAACTCACATCTGGAATGTCTTGGCTGCACGTGCCAACTGATCTCAACCCTGCCGATATGCTTTCTCGAGGATCACTACCTGCTGAGCTTATCAATTCTCATCTTTGGAATCATGGGCCTCCATATTTGACGGACAGTAAAGATCAATGGCCAAGTACGCCTGCTCTTCCAGAGCCGGTTTTGGAGGCACGGAAAACAATCCTAATTACCAACTTCGCTTCGAAATATTTGATGGAAGAATCGAAATTCGTGAATTCCTTCCCCAAAATGCAGCGAATTTTTGCATATGTATGCAAATTTATTCATCAAAAAAGGTTTAAAATAACTGTGGAGGACTTGCGCTTGGGAACTGAACTGCTTCTTCGCCTTACTCAGCAATCTCGTCTATTGAATGAAATAAGAGCCCTAGAATCCCGAAAGGACATCAAAGCTTCAAGCCCAATCGCTTCGCTTTCTCCATTTTTAGATGATTGTGGTTTGCTTCGAGTTGGAGGACGCCTTAAAAACTCCACGTTGGATTTTGAAGCACGACATCCCATAATACTGCCCAGAAATCATTCCATCACTTCTGCTTTGATACGGCACCTACACGAAAAGCATCTTCACGCAGGACCCCAGTCACTATTAGCCATCATTCGGCAAACTTACTGGCCAATTGGTGGTCGCAAGACCGTAGCTCACGTCATACAGAAGTGTGTTAGATGCTTTCGAGTGAAGCCTCGAACTCTAGAGCAAATAATGGCAGATCTTCCGGTGGACAGAGTTAGCGAATCTCGGGCATTTCTAGTTACCGGCGTGGACTATTGCGGCCCGTTCCTGTATAAGTCAGAAATTCGAAATCGGCCCCCAATTAAATGCTACATGAGCATTTTTACACTTTGGTACACTTAAACGTCGATCGCCTGGACCGTTGGCAGAAGGTCACACAGCTGCAGCAAATTTTTTGGTCTCGATGGCGCCATTCTTATTTAAGCAGTCTTCAGGAGCGAGCTAAGTGGCGCACCCGGAATCCTGAGCTTCATGTCAACGATGTCGTTCTTGTTAAGGACGAGAACTACCGTCCGCTGAAGTGGCCGCTAGCGAGAATCCTCGAACTCATCCCAGGAGCTGATGGAGTGTCTCGCGTCGCCTTGATCAGGATGGCTACAGGTGTTAGCCGAAGGGCACTTGCCAAACTGTGTCTCTTGCCTCTACGGGATGAGGTGAAAGGCTTGGATCCTTCCACGGGGGGAGTATGTTCGGGCGAGCCCCGAGTGTAATTCCCTTATTTTGTACTCTTACTCGTATTGTACTTTCCATGCTCTTACTGTTTCACTCTCTTACTCTCTGTCAGCATCATGCTCTCACTTATCATCTATTATCTATGCTTCTTAACTCTCTTTTTCTCATCTATGCGCCCTCACGGCATAGCTAAGCGGACGGCAGCTGCGTCTGCTTAAAATCAGTTACAAGTTACCGCTTGATATAGTTGGCACACAGACCTTTTTTGTCCCAACTATTATTTGGCACGAGAATTGCTCGCTTGCCTCCCCAAGTTTTG
This sequence comes from Drosophila algonquin, assembly GCA_035041765.1. Taxonomy (NCBI): domain Eukaryota; kingdom Metazoa; phylum Arthropoda; class Insecta; order Diptera; family Drosophilidae; genus Drosophila; species Drosophila algonquin. Next base: position 28,724 of record JAWNKY010000875.1, read on the forward strand.
TTAACTCTCTAATACAACTCTCTATTGTTAAAGGCTCTGGCATTTTCGGCCACCCTCACTTTACAAAATCACATACAATAAATTATAACGTTTTTGAATTCAAACATTTGTGAAAATTCTTAATCTATAGTCAACGAAAAAGCTCGTTGTCTCAACAACTAGTCTTAGGCATTTCGTGTTTGGGCAGATTATACAGCGTCGGCCCAAGAACGCTGCCTTGTGGCACACTAGCCTTGACATTTTTTTTGACGCGAAAATACCATCTTGAAAGACGTGTCGAACAGGAAGCTTCTGAAATGCTGGAAAAGTGTATCCATGAGCAGTGGTGTTAGCTTGTAGAGGAATCCATCATACCTAGAAAAAAAAAGATTCTTTAAACATGTTAAAATCTCCAAATCTATCAGAAAAAGTCATTTTGGGAGACAGCGGAAAAAAAATCGGTCTGTAGTTGCTGAGGTCCTCTGGTGACATTCTCGGCCAAGTTCGAGTCCTAGGTCAGCTAGTATTTCCTCGAATAGGGCGACATTTGTGTCTGTCTTCAAAGGTGGTGTCATGGTTGGGATCGTCTTTGGTGTCATCGACAATGTCACGATGGGAGGAAGGTGATCAGAGCTAAGGTCATACTCATCTCAGATTGAGAGTTGGCGGTTAGTAGGCTGGAGTAAGGTACGTTTCATCCTCAAGTCCGACAAAAATTAATCACATCTCATCCAAGATTTACAAATCCGTCAGCTTTACTCGATTTGTATTAAAAACGACGGAACATATAATGAACCACATATCTGAGACATGCTAATCGAAGCAGTGTTCAGTGCATCTCAAAACGGCAACATAAAAGGTAGACCAGCTGAGATTATTAAGAGGGAGGCTTTAACCATGTCTCCAGGTAATACAAATTCTTGGATTTGTAAGAGCTCAAAGTGAGAGCACGAATAAGGGCAAAAGAATGCTCAAATATATTTTATACATCCATTATTTCAATGCACAATTTAGCATCTTATTTGAATTCTTCTTTCGACCGTTCTATAGATCATTTTAGCCGTTCCATATGCAGGGAGCTAAACATTACGATTTCGTCTTCTGTCCTTCTTCCCACTCAAAGGTTTCACTTCAGACCCCATGACGTTCCGAATGCGGCAACCATGCTGGTCAGTTTCGGGGGTTTTTTTTTTTTACTCTGCTCCCCCGTGTGCCCATCGGTGGTAGCAAACACACTTTCCACCGACGTTTCGGCTAACATCCAATCTCGAGTTAAGTGCTTTTATACCCGGTACTCGAAGCGTATAGGGGTGTATTGTGTTTTAAACATAACTTAATTTTATTATTTTTCTGTGTCGGTAGTGAGTGTGTTTTTTACCGCTCTCACCTAGTAGAATTATTGTTATATCACTCTCTTCTAATCTTCCAATCTTCCAATCTTGCTCTCGATACTTTCTGTGCAGTAGCGCCCTCTCTCTCCCTCTCAATGGTAGCTGCTGTAACCAATAAGAATGAAAGGAAAGCATTCTTATTGATTCCTCTTTAAGCGTTTATCTGGCACACTGGTCTGATATCTATTTGTTTTGAAATTTTCTTTTTTGATTTTATATATTTTATTTTTTTCTCATAATGGAATATTCTGCTGTCTGTGGCTCTGCGAAAGCGTAGTGCACGCAAAATGCGCTGGGATCACAGGCCTCGTGAGATGCTATTTCTTAGCGAAACAGTTGATTTCGTTCGCTTCTCCAAAGGCAACGACAGCTGATGGTGATGAAAATTCGGTAGCCCAATTTATCACCTCGGAGAGCATGCAGCCAGAATCGTATGTAGCGTCCGTGTCTGTAATATCCGCAAATTCTTTAGCTGTCCCTTCAATTCCGACCCCACCAGCGAATATCCACACAATATACCTGCCACAGCCACTGGTGGCGATCCGACATAAACGACAAGTTTCGTGCCGGACCACCGGGTATTACCATCACAAGTGATTGGCCTGTGGTGCCAAGATTGGTGGGGAACCCACCAAAGAGACAAGTTTTTGTCTCACGGCTAGCTAATGACTCCACAACTAAGGATGTGACTGATTATATTCAAAGTAAAAACCGTTGATTTAAAGGTGCAAAGTTTAACTTCTCTTATGCCAAGGAGATAGCTTCATTCAAAGTAAGTGTCTCCCCAATTCATTTGAACAACATTTGTTCGTCCGAATTTTGGCCGGAGCATTTAGTGGTGAAGGAGTTTAAGGCAAAGAATAAGACTCGGCCCCCAATAGCTCTGCCAACTAATAAATTCTCTCTTAGTGACCTATCAGAATGTTCGAGGGCTACGTAGTAAGCTCAACATTCTTTTCCAGGATAGTGTCGCATTTACATCCCGCGTTATTGTGTTTACCGAGACCCGGGTAAAGCCGGAAATTCTTAGTTCCGAAGTTTTGGCAGGTCGGTACACAACTTTTAGAAAGGATCGTTCGTCTCGACGTTCAGGAGGGGTTCTAATTGCTGTATACTCAAACTTCACGTCGGAACTTTTCACAGTCCAGATTCAGCAGGCCAGCAGTCCAGTCCGCAAACTTCGTGTTTTTTAGTGTACAAATGTATAGGTATTAAATCAAAAACCGCTGTAGCGCGATATGACAATCTGACGGCCGGTGTATACTAATGATACGCGATGCTGCGCTCGACGAATTTGTAACAATAGTGAGTCCTAGTTAACCAACGCACTGCCATATAAGCTGTGCGCACGGCGAACATGAGTGTGTGTGTATGCGTATGCACCGAGAGCGTAAGAACAGATGATCATGACTTAAGAGATAACTGAATTAATTAGAATTTTTAAGAGCTACTGACGGCTGCTGCTCCGAACATTTAGTTTTATATAGTTAGATTAGTTCTATATTTTTTCGAACACTAGGATAACACCTATCTTTCCTGCATGTCCGCGATCGGTTCGGTTAACGAGTCGCGCGTTATGCGGCTGCGCCACTCGGTCGGTTGGGTGTGAGGTGGGCTGCATTCTTGCCTGGGATCCGCGCGTAAAAGCCATCGGCTGGTGTCGCTTGGGCCACTTAATGGTGCACTCATTGCATATCAATGTCCTAAACATATGTATTAGATTTGTGGTGATAGAAGATGTGTGTAACACCCAGAAGGAAGCGTCTCCGAGCCAATAAAGTATATATATTCTTTATCAGCATTAAGAGACGATAGCCATGTCTGTCTGTCCGTCCGTCTGCATAAGCATCTAGATCTCGGATCAATATGTTACCCCTTGTTTTTTACCTATTTTAAATGTTTGGATAGCACTAGTCGACACGACTTTTCCACTGTCTCCAAAAATGACTTTTTCTGATAGATTTGGATGTTTAAAAATTTTGAAGAATGTTTTTTTTTTCATGGAGTAGTTTTTTTTTAAGAATTTTTAAAAATCTGGTATTTTTTGTCATAGGTAGTGCTTCTATTTTTCACCTAACTCACATTTCAAACAACTGGTTGTACTGAACTTTGCAGTTAAAAAAGCTGATAAATGCAGCTATAAATCCGACTCAGACACTTTGTAGCAGAAACTTAACGTCTGGCAGATATTAAGCTTCCAAATTGAAATTTCATCATTTTTTTCGGTATTTTTTACCCAAAATTTTGACTTTAAAACATCAGGAAAAATCGAAAAAAAAATAAATGAATGCATTAATTTTTGGTTTTAGATAGACACATTAATTACGCGTCGATTAAGGTATGGCTTATAAAAATATAAAATCAAACGGCTAAGTTATAACCGTTTGACCAAAACGACCCAAATCTCATTTTATCTGAAAAAATACCGAAAAATACTTGAATTTATTTAAGTGTTATGATACTTAAATATTTGTATTGTTATTGCTTGTTAGTAAACTTGTTACTAATCTTGTTACTTGTTACTTACTGCTGTCAACAAATAACCTCCAATCGTTTGGGTCGTAATCTTCACCCAGTTCCTTGAAGAGGCCGAAAATGTCGTGACAAACGCACATGTCATCCTTCGTCATATAAAACTGTGCGTGAACCAAGTGACGCATCCGGAAATGAGTTGTTTTGACATCTTCCTTCAATAAACGGGCATCCTTTAAAATAGATCCAAGAATCTGAGCTTTACTTTTAGGAAGTTCCAGGATACTTTTGGGCCACATCTTATAGTTTTCCTTATACTGTTCTTGGAACTTTTCGGTAAAAACGATTTTTTCTTCTTTGCTGGTCATATACTTTCCACATATGTAGCAAAACGAGTCTGCTCGGTAAGCACATGAAGTTGACCGACTTGGGTTGTCCATTTCAATTAGAAACAATTGGTATTTTTCGAAAACACACGATCGTATTCTGCTGGAAGTCAGAACTACACTGAAGCAGGGATACTATAGGTACAGAGTTATATATCCTTTTTTATGAATAGCTTGAAGGAGAAAGGTCAAATATCTGCGGGACCAGCACCTGTGAAGGAAAAAGGACAACATTTGACCCTAACAGGTATTTATGTATATTTATCCTCACCAAGGCTTAGGTATAAGGAATAAAACTGTCCACAACACTTACACCCCAAATAAATATGACCAGATAGGATATATATCCGATATATATCAATACCTAAGACTCGGTAAAACCAAAATTACAAAAAATACCAGATTTTTAAAAATTCTTTAAAAAAAAACTACTCCATGAAAAAAAAAACATTCTTCAAAATTTTTAAACATCCAAATCTATCAGAAAAAGTCATTTTTGGAGACAGTGGAAAAGTCGTGTCGACTAGTGTTATCCAAACATTTAAAATTAGTAAAAAACAAGGGGTAACATATTGATCCGAGATCTAGATGCTCATGCAGACGGACGGACAGACAGACATGGCTATCGTCTCTTAATGCTGATCAAGAATATATATACTTTATATATCAATACCTAAGACTCGGTAAAACCAAAATTACAGGTCCTTTTTGTTTTTTTGCAATCCCATTTTGGAAGTTGGACCAAAAACGTACCGGACGGTATTTTTTCAGGTAAAAGTCATTTTGGGTCGTTTTGGTCAAACGGTTATAACTTAGCCGTTTGATTTTATATTTTTATAAGCCATACCTTAATCGACGCGTAATTAATGTGTCTATCTAAAACCAAAAATCAAGGCATTCATTTATTTTTTTTTTCGATTTTTCCTGAAGTTTCAAAGTCAAAATTTCGGGTAAAAAATACCGAAAAAAATGATGCAATTTCAATTTGGAAGCTTAATATCTGCCAGACGTTAAGTTTCTGCTACAAAGTGTCTGAGTCGGATTTATAGCTGCATTTATCAGCTTTTTTTAACTGCAAAGTTCAGTACAACCAGTTGTATGAAATGTGAGTTATGTGAAAAATAAAAGCACTACCTATGACAAAAAATACCAGATTTTTAAAAAATTCTTAAAAAAAAAACTACTCCATGAAAAAAAAAACATTCTTCAAAATTTTTAAACATCAAAACCTATCAGAAAAAGTCATTTTTGGAGACAGCGGAAAAGTCGTGTCGACTAGTGTAATCTGCAACGCCTTGGTCTGTGCATCAACTGTCTTGGGAACGGCGATAACGCAACCGTCGCAGCCCTCTTGGCAAAAAGCTGATACTCATTCGTATCAAGCTGCTTCACATTCGCATATGGACATCGCTGCAGAAGATCAAATTTTGTTGGCAACAGCCATGGTATTGGTAATGGATGCATCAGGTGAATACAAACTCGGTAGAGCGTTGCTTGATTCATGTTCCCAGGTTAATTTTGTAACGGAAAGTTAGTTTTGCTCAACAAGTTCGCCTTCGCCGTGAGAGGCACCACATCGGAATTCGTAGCATAGGAGACAGCCTTACTAATTTGAAGGCTCGTACGACGAGCTCCATTAAATCACGTACGTCTGGCTACCAGCTGACCCTCCAGCTTGGAATTACATCCCACGTTGCATGCCAGCCAGATAGCGAGGTGCTTGGAGGTACCAGCGCCAACGTAACAGAACGCCACCATTGTGCTTGGTGACGGTAGAGGAGTCGATCGATGAAAACCTGCAGCAACTATGGAAAGTTGACTCATCATCGCTGTGAGGTACACTGCAGGGTTACAACACACAAGGATGCCTGTGCCGAATTGTCGTTCGCTTGCCATTCCGAGAAGACCCAGGATGCCTTGGAAGTTCAGTAGACACAGCTCGAAGTCGATTCGTGGCCATTGAGAGATATCTCTCTCGTCTACTGGACATTCGATTGCAGTACAAATCGTTCATGCAGGAATATGAAAGTCTCGGCCATACGTCCCTCGTATCGAATCCTAACTTGGAGCAACGTCGTTGTAATATACCGCATCATTTCGTTCTCAAATCAACCAGTTCCTCGACAAAGCTCAGTGTCGTCTTTGACGCGTCTTGCCGTACGTCATCTCAAAGGTCTTTTAACGATCTACTCTTAGTTGGCCCTATCATCCAGGATGAGTTGTACTTGCAATTGCTGCGTTTTCGAACGTATAGGTTTGGCATCACGGCTGACGTCACCAAAATGTACAGACAAGTACTTTTCGATGAGGAGGATCGAAAGTTCCAGTACATTCTGTGGCGAGTGTCCCCAGATGCTGATCTTCAAACCTACCAACTCAATACCGTAACATATGGGACTGCGTCTGCCCCGTTTCTTGCAACTCGTAGTTAGCATTTCTTAGCTGAGGAGTGTAAGGATGAATGGCCCTTAATAGCCGAAGCAGTTAGAACTGCGTTTTATGTTGATGATCCGTTGTGTGGGGCTGATGACATAGACACACTTCTCAAACTGAAAAAGGAAAACACATCGACTCTAGCTTGTGGTAATTTTCCATTATGCAAATGGCATTCAAATCATCCAGGTGTAATGGAAGATGAATCATCTAAGGAAATAAAAATTTCAGAAAACTCGATTAGTAGAACACTCGGCGTGACTTGGCATCCAAAAAGTGATGCATTTAGTTTCACTTTCACACCCTTCTACCACAAAACGGACAGTTTTGTCTACTGCGTCATCGCTATTCGATCCCATCGGTCTGCTGTAACCGTTAGTCATTGTCTCTAAGATCATTCTCCAGGAGTTGTGGCTTTTGAAATTCGACTGGGACGAGTCTGTTACCCAAAATCTAAGCTGCGCATGGAGCACTTGTTTGGATTCGTTGAACTCACTATCGTCACTAGCGGTCTCTCGTTTTTGTTTGCAGCCCGACGCTAGGAGTATTCAAATACACAGATTTTGCGACGCATCGATTCGGGCATATGGCTGCTGTCTTTATGTGCGTACTGAGAATTCGTTTGGACATGTCTCCGTAAAATTGTTCACGTCCAAGTCCAGAGGAGCACCTGTGAAGAAGCAGTCTCTCCCGAAGCTGGAACTATGCGGTGCACATATACTAGCTCAACTGTACAGCATAATCAAGGCCATCTTTAAAAAACACACCATCACGACTTATTTCTGGAGCGAATCACAGCTCGTATTGCATTGGTCGAAACAACACTCAGTCACTTTATCGACCTTTGTTGGAAATAGAGTGTCCGATATTCAGACTTTGACAACCTCGCCGACACCCGATGAACTTCGTTTTGCTTCGCATTGCCTTATTTGGAATACTCAACAAATCCATTTTGCAGTGGATATTCGCTTACTTCAGAAGCAAAAATATTTAAAAAGTAGCTTAAAGTTTCTTACTTCCTTTCTTGATAATGTGAACTGATTTGAACTCATCAAAGTGGGCGGACGATTGGAACACTCAAACCCACCAGACAGCCAAAAACATCCGTGGCTGCACCTAGCCAGTCTCAATTTGTTTGGAATTATATTCGCCATTTGCATCTTCAGAACTATCACGCTGGACCTAATGCTTTAGTCACACTCCTTCGCTTGGAGTATTGGATTGTTAACGCCAGAGACTTGGCACGTCAAATTGTCCGCTCCTGTGTACACTGCGTTCGCTAAAGACCAAAGTTGCTGGAACTACTCATGGGCTCATTACCACCTACTCGACTTTCTCCTGCTCGACATTTTGAACGCTGTGGAATTGACTTTTGTGGAGCCATCAATACGTATCTACGCATTCGAGGAAAGGGACCTACTAAATCGTTCATAGCCGTGTTCGTGTGGCTTATTACCAAAGCTGTTCACATCGAAGTAGTCTCGGACTTGTCAACGAAGGCGTTCTTAAACGCATTAAAACGGATGGGAGGTCGTCGCAAGCTGCCGGCAGACATATTCTGCGACATTGCCACTAATTTTGTAGGGGCATCGAATCAAATGCAGGAGTTAAAAAGGTTTTTGTTCTTGAAGGAGACACAGGATGAAATTTACAAATATTGAGCATCCGACTTTATTAATTTCCACTTTATTCCCCCCAGAGCTCCTCATTTCGGATGACTTTGGGAAGCGGCAGTCAAGAGTGCCAAAGGCCTGTTAAATCGTACGTTGACCAGCACCAGATTCACCTTTGAAGAACTGAGCACTGTCGTCGTCGAAATAGAAGCAATCCTCAACTCACGACCACTATCACCGCTTTCGTCAGACCCAAACGACCATAGCGCTCTCACGGCTGGTCATCTCTTGGTTGGTGAATCATTACGATCACTACCTGAGAAATCTCTGGAACACATCAAGCTGACAAATTTGGACCGCTAGATATGATTGTGGCCGTCAAGCAACGTTTTTGGAAGCAATGGTCGGCTGGATTACGTCAACGAGCTGCGATCGCGGACGAAAAAGGACAGCACCCTCAACGAACCTCACCGAGGGTACGTTGGTCATCATCCATGAGGCCATCATCTGCCCCCACTACGCTGGAAGTTAGCCCGAGTGCAGTCTACTGTGCTTGGGAAGGATGGTCGTGTACGAGTGGTGCACCTCCGCACAGCAAATGGAACATGTTGCCGGCCAATACACAAACTGGCAATTCTTCCGGTTGTTTGAAAGCAGTCCTTTCAACGGGGCCGGGATGTTCGGTCAAACTTCGTCCACCGAACTAATTTAGAAGTAGTTAAACACCTCTCGTAGTCAAAGCGTACTCTCATAATTGCACGCTCTCACTATTCTCGCTCATGCTCGGTGCTCATGCACTAAGAGCCCAATAAAGTAGTCATCGACTGATACACAACAGCACCTCATCGTCGTTATTATTTCTTGCAATTCGGTCTTAATTCGTTTGCTTAGTTTTGACACACCCCCACAATTAAACAATTAAAGATCTACAAGAAAAACGCTTCTTGTTCAAACAGGTACTAGGCTAGACTCGTTTACCGAAGCCCAAACAATTCCTGGCAAGTTGAAGTCACCAAGAACTATCATATGATCTTTGTCTGATAGCGAGGAAGAAATAGCGGTTAATACGGAAAATTGCTGCTCGTAAATTTTTTTATACACAGGAATTCCAGTTCCTGCTGGATCTGGACTGTGAAAAGTTCCGACGTGAAGTTTGAGTCCACAGTAATTAGAAACCCTCCTGAACGTCGAGAACGAACGATCCTTTCTAAAAGTTGTGTGCCGACCTGCCAAAGCTTCGGAACTAAGAATGTCCGGCTTCAACCAGGTCTCGGTAAACGTAATAACGTGGGATGTAAATTCGACACTATCCTGGAAAAGAATGTTGAGCTTACTAAGCAAGCCTCGACCATTCTGATAGGTCACTAAGAGAGAATTTAATAGTTTTTTGGACGGAAAAGAAACAAAAAAAAACACATTGACTACCGACACAGGAAAATAGATAATTTATGTTTAAAACACAATAAAATGGCATGCACTCGCTCTAAGCAAGCAGGTAAATTAGGGTGTTTATTTAGTTAGTATATTCAAAAAACACCGGCTGTTTATATCGGATAAAAGGCAGATAAGCGGATCGCAAAACAAAATCACGTCTGATCACTACAAAGAGAATCGAACTATATGTTTTAAGATTAATTAGGCGTCGTTTAATTCCGTTAGATATGACCTTTTTTTTTAAAGGCATTAGAAGGTTTGGTCAAAAGGCTGCGCCTAATCAATTGATTTTTATAAACGATGCCTTAAACGACGCCTAATTTATGTATATATTTTAAAACAAAAATGCAGCCAAGAAATTACAAGAAAAAAACACTTGAAATTTAAATAAAAAACACCTTAAAAAACCATAATTCCCTAGAAATGTGTAGAACCCCACTAACAGGACATAAGAAAAAGAAGTTCTGAAAACGGGAACACCTAAAACCAAAACGTTTTGGCTGAAAACCTAAGAGTAAGTGAAACCCGGAACCTTCCTGTATATGCAAATTTTCGTTGATATTTCGTATATACATACATATGTATGTAGTAGATATTTTCATTCGAATGCATTCTATTTGTTTTGGGCACGAATAATTCGAATGCGTTTTTTATTCATGCAGAACTCTAATATGTATGTAAGTATGTATAGCTTCAAACTTAGCCGACAGTGTATCCTGCCATGCTGATTCTGGCGAAAACAGCTTACATCTAAGTTTGGAAAGCTTTGGAGCGCAACAGCTAGCGTTCTTAAATGTTAAGGGCCGATAAAATGGATTGCATAGGACGTTTTTTATTTACATCTATTTATATATTCTTAACTTAATACTTATATATATATAATGTCATTTCGATCAATTTATTTTAAGCTTAATTTTGAGCTAATTTATTTAATTGGCCGTTTCGCATGCATCTACCCAATCATTATAAACGTCAATGGGCTCTGATAAAAAATTAATTCCAGTTTGAAAGTCTTCCAAACACACTCGACAAGTTATTTTCGCAGTGTTTCTTCCTTTATCCCTGAAAGATTTGAAATGAAAGATGTAATTTGAATACAAGAATTTCAAGCCATTCATATTAAAAACATTAAAGGCGAGGTAATAGTTCTCGACTTTAAACGAAGGTTAAAAAAGATACAGTGACGCACTAAAGTGATGGCACAGCTGCAAATTTCAACTTTAAATGCTATTTCCAGGCTAATGCTGCATTTTAATGATTACAATTTTTTGTATATATTTACGCATTTGTTTATTGTAAGGCACTTTCTTGTTTTTTATTTTCTATAGCGAACTTCAAACTATTTAAACTTAAAAAAAAGGAACCTATTTCGTGGAACAAAAGTTTTGGCACACTTAACCTAATAATGTATTATTTTAATATTTAAAAGTAAAATTTATATTTAGTAGGTAATCCTTTTTGCTGGATTACAGCTTCCAAACGCCTAGGCATGGAATGAACCAACTTTTTTGTTGTTTCATCCGAAATATTGGTCCATTCCTCCACAAATGCCTTTTTAAGGTCATTTTTGGACGAAATTGGATGTTTTTTCAATCTTCTCTCCAATGCATCCCACAGGCGCTCGATCGGATTAAGGTCAGGGGACTGTGGTGGATGTGGTAGCAAATGTGCAGTATTCCACGTGATCCACATTTTCACATCTTTGGCTGAATGCTTTAGTGTAACTACCATTTCATATACATATGTATGTACATAATTATAAATTTTGCTGATGCTATCTCTTAGCTAGTATCAGCTCAACTGTTTTAACATGAATTGCTTAAGAACAGCTTTCAAAGGACTGAACTGCTGTCTAAAGTTAATTTTAAGGAGTGGGACCATTGTATATATATTTGTATATAGAAGATTTTGTTTCCATTTTGCATCTGTCTTCTCTACATCTCAAAATCAATACCTACATCTGCCTGAGGAAGACTGTTCGAAAGAAAGACGGAATGATTAGGCGCGAGGCTACCGCGGCTACCGCGTGGCTATCGCATCCACTGATATTTCATTTGCTCCATCTGACTATGATAATAATCCTATCTGATTCATCTATCTGAATTTAAAAAAAATATTGATTGAGTGTAGTATTACAGGAGTCGGGATACATAATTCGGTTGATCTAGCTCTTTAGTCTTTGAGAACTCAGCGTCAAACACGATGGACGGATGGACAGTCAGACATGGCTATATCTACTCGGTTATTGATGCTGATCAAGAATATATTTTATGGGGTTGGAAAGGATTCTTTTGGGTGTTACAATCATCCACTTTCACCACAAATTGAATATACAACTATGTATACTCTTCGAGTATAACACAATATAGATTGATTGTTGAATTAGTGTCCCACTAATACTAAAAAATGTTTAAAAAAATACTACAACGGGCCGAAACCGGTCTAAGTGTGCTGGGCTCCTAGTGAGCCTGGCACCCGATATGACCTATTGTCCATAGTGGGTCGTACAATTATGGTATGGTGCTTCACCACACATAGAAAGTACGACGTATTCGTTCATAACATCGTAATCTGTGGAATGAAATCCCTTATACACCACGTAATTTGCTATATTTTTAATCAAGATGACTGCAATACACATTTGTGCGTGGTTTGAAGATAATTACATTTTCACTTCACAGGACTTTTCATGGTTGCAGAACGGACAGTTAAATTGCTGGTCAAGTGGTTCTATATTTTTTCTTTTTGGTGGTGGCTTTCTTTTTGACTTTCTTCGGCCCATCGTCAACGCAGTGTAAAAACAAATTTAGCTTAATCAAATTGAATAAATTGCTATCACATATAAAAAATGAACTCTTGAAGTCAAATAAAGATGAATTTGGAACAATGGTAAAAAACACTGAAATAATGTTTCAACCACGAGTTCAAACAAAATAAATGGTACACATTAGTATGTGGCTATTGCTCATTCATACCTTTTTTACATTGGGCCGCATCATTGAATTTTTGTGTTATATGGAACATGCGACAATGATGCCCATAAGAGCCCTGTAGATAGAAAAAGACAATCATGCGGGAGGCATGATACAACATTAGGAACATCAATTGAAAGTAATACCATATTCTGTCGAGTATTTTTATATAATACTAAAATTATTCGCGGTATCGACGTGTTATCAGAGTATTTTTGTCGAATCAAACAATAAATTCAATTTAAAGTTGAGCGTCCAAATCATTCCTGAACATTTCTATTAAAAAGGGTTTGATTGCAAGCAACAAAAGGTAACTCAAAGACTTTCAAGGTCTTTAAAAGTGCCGACAACAATAGCTGATAAAATGATGCGGCCTAAGTGTAAACGCCTCCCATCATTTTTCCGCACCTTCGACAATGATGCGGTAGTGTAAAAAGGCTATCACAAAAAACACATCTACGGTAAACGGTAGGAAAATAAGACGGATGTGAAACCTCAATTCCCACAGTCCATCATCCGTCAGAAGCAGCTAATACCCTCTGCACACTGAGTCCGTCAAGGGGGAACGTTGGGATTTTTGACAGACGGTGAAACTCCGATTCACACTGGCACCGTCTACCGTTTACCGTCTAACAGCTGATGACAATAACAAAAACTGAGTTTTTGAGCGGAAGATGTTTTTATTTTTGTTTGGAAAAAATAGATATGGAAGATTTTGCAATTGTTTTAACTATGGTTCAACAGCAAAATATTTTCTTGCAACAACTAACATGATTAGTTGTTGTTGGATGAAAAGGATAAAGATAGCGATTACAGCGGAATAATAATGTACTTTTGCATACTGCGCAATATGTTAAATAAGCACAATAGCGCAATAAACTATAGTTGGGAGCTTCTACCAGCATAGTCTTCCAAATTTATTCCATTTCAATTTACTTCAGGTAAAGATTTACGTACGGAACATCGGATCTCCAGAAAATTTCAACGATTCGACAATATATCTTAGTTTGAGCCTTGCACAACAGATCGCGAAGCGTCGCCAATATTGAAGGAAAAACACAACAGCTCCATTAATGAGAATTGGTTTCTGCTTAATTAAAGTGAGCAACATGAGCAGCGGGATCTGAATTTATCTGCAGATATATTCAGATCTGCCATTGCAAAACAAATATAAAATTTTAAAACTACATTTGATCCATTTTATTTATTTGCATTCTTCTCGCAAAGGAATCATATCATCTCTAACTGAAAATTTTACAAATGCTATTGAAAAACCACCTGGCTCCTTGTCATTTTCTGGAGAATATCAGTTATTTTTGTCAGTCATTGTTTACATATTCGCAGTGAATTCCATTTTTTCGTTGTGAATGCCAATTTTCCAGAGTCGCATTTGAAAACCATCGCCTAAATATCGCACAGAAACGTGCAGCTTAGGAACATTCAAAATAGACGGTGGAGCTAACTGGGAAATTTCGGAACGGCAAAACCTTACGCACCGTCTAGGAAATAGACGGTAGACGGTGCTCAGTGTGAATAGGCTATAATGAACATAAAATAACAAAGTATTGGTCTGATTTGCGAAACTTCAACAATTTTAAATTAGTAAACGGGCTATTTTATTGGCTTTATTAAACGTATCCATTTAATCCATTTAAAAAATTAAGCAGCTCTGTTTGGAAGTTGGCTTGATGTTACTTGTTCCCAATTTTCTGTAGTATTTTTCTCTTTCCTAGTGCTCCTGCTCTAATTATTGCCGGTTCTTCTCGACTTTGAGAATTTTCGGAGAAGATTATCCAGCTTAAGCGGGTTCAATGCGGTGCCTTAGCTGCAAAAACAATAATAAAGCAACAGCAGGATCTCTCCTGATATTAACGGAATCTTTTCGAGACCCCGGCAAATCCGCAGTATTAGAAAATATTCAAATCGAAATTTTCACCTTTACAAATACAAATAAGTGTACTCATATGTACGTTACTTAACATGGGCTGCACTGCATATATCCGTTAGAAGACCTCTATCCGATCTTCGTAGATCCATAGATACCATACCTCTTTTAAATACGTAGGAGTTACTGACTTGATTAATACTTCTAATGAAGATAAATATGACGTGACACAAATATGAAATTCTGTTGAACGACGTGCGTGGCTTGACATCTGATTACGCGGAGAACTGATTCCGAGGGCGAACAGAACGAGACAGACACACATACATAACAAGAATGTGAAAGCTTTAGTGGGCTTTCGTTAAGTAAATGCTGTATAGTAATGATTTTTCCACAGTCCGCATATCGGCATTTTGATTTTATTATTTTCAAACAGAATCAGTACGTTCTATACATGTTCGGATCAGCCGCTGAATAATATTCCTTAAACTTAAACTGAATAACTAAAAACAACAGCCTTTGTCAACATAACTATTTACATAATAGTAAATAGTTAATCAATACTTTATATATGTATAGTAACCGTTAACATTCGGCAGCGCAGCTGCACTCTCTCCGTAAAAGGGCGCTATGCAGCCGCAGCTTCGGCTCTAGCTATGCTTTGCTGAAAGTTCCAAAATTAGTTCTATGCTAATCTCTCTGTGCATTGGTTGCATACAGACCTCGGTTAGAAATGAGCATTTATCAGGCTGGGCAAAGAACGAGCAATTGGCTTCAGTTAAGCCGCCAGTATAAATATATATTATAAATTTTAAATCAAATCATTTGATTTGTTTCTCTACTAAAATAGGTGCCAGAAAAGCTTGGTATCTCAATCATTGGTGACCCCGAAGAGATTAATAACATAAGCTAATAACGATTCATTCAAAAACAAATAAATTTTACAATATATTGTAACGGTGTGCCTCGTCTGAAAACAGTTTTTTGAAATTAACGGCCGCGCACTGGGTACGTTTCAGACGACACTGTACTTAGAATATGTCAAAAGCTTTTATGTTTCATGATCATATGATCAGTGCGCTTTGAAAAGCTCCATGCAACTCTATGCACATGCGCTTTGGGAAAGCCTAATGCACGCCTAAGCTGCACTCAGTTACTGCTTATCTTTCTTTTCTAATTTTGTCTGTGGCCAAGTGCAGATGCAATAACTATCATTGCCTTTTAATCAAACTGACTCTAGCGAAACCTTGTGCGCCTTGCATTTAATCGGATATAACCTAGGGGGAAGACATGTAGGAGTGTGAGGGTAAAACGCGATCATAAAGTTGTCTATCACAGATTTCTTCCGACCTGCTCTTCTAAAGCAGTTGTCTGTTGGCATCACCACGACTCTGTGTGTTTTCCCCGTGGAAGTGCCGAGAGCCACCGGCACCGGAGACAGATCGTGGCCAACCTATTGCCCTGGCTTGAGGTCAGGCATTGACCACTAAGGCAAGCATCAGCGGGAGAAATAGGCCTTGTCCCAATGACACTTCACTAAGATGACCATCTGCAATCCATAGCCAATCAACTATGGATCCCCTGCACACAACTGGACAGAGCAGACAAAGAGGGGAGAGGAATAAAGTGCCGATAAGGGCTGATTCTACGGCTGGCCCTACGAATTGGTCAGGTTGATGAAGCCTTGAAGATGTGTGGAGGCGGGATGGATTCGACGCATGATCCGTATCGCCGCGTAAATGGAATTTAATTAGTTTAAATAGATATTCTTATAAACCATATTTATAATTTTCTTCGATTTACTTTAGTTATGCGCCCCTAATGACATTTAACCCATACATAATCGCTAATCGCATCTTCACACATATACTATAAATATATACAAATTCATCTTTAGCCTCATCAACGTCAACAGGCCTGCTGACTTCGATGGATCCAACGAATTGTGAGTACGGCACAGCCGGTTTACATACATAAGTGTGACGTTGTGTTAATATGCGAGCCTTCACTTGCATTGTAAGACCTGTTCTTATAGTTGCGTAAGTAAGTGAGTCCCTATACTTGAATAACAAAAGAAACTCATTCCATAAACCCGAATTCATAATCTTATTGTGGTCACATATTGTTGTCACCCATCATTATCATCTGTCATTATTACATTATTATTATCTACTATCATTCTCTGCCTTCCAGTAATGTTTAGACTTAAGCACCTACTAATTGAAGTTGAATTATAACGTAAATGAATATGATTTAGTTTCTTCTTTTTGAGGGCATCTTAGGCATCTCATGCCGCAGCAATGTTTTGGGGAGGATTGATTGAGTTCTACAGGTAGGGTGAGTCTAAAAGGAGAGCCCGAACACGTCGGTTCTCCAACAAAATAGGGGTATATCGTGTCTCAGTCCGTTCCCGCAATGTCTTGTCATTCCTTTTCTCTGTCAACGATTTTATTACTGTAACGCAGCTGTCTAGGCCGCACTGAATCCACGCCAATCTCCCTGAGCTAGGCCGTCCAACCAGTAGACAGAGGGTGCAGGCCGAAACGACTCCGACCGTGTCAGTTTCAATATTCGTTTCTGTGCAGTTTATCCACAAACAAATACATTTGGTGCAGAATAAGAACAGTTTTGTGCACAAATTCAGTGAGAGTGCGGACGTCTTAGATTCCGTTAGTTTAAACGTCTAATCTCTCATTTTATGTTCAGCCATAGACACGGTTCCTGATCTTTCGTGTCTCTCATTATCGGTTCTGTGCGAATCTGTGTCGAATCTCTTATTCTCTGGACAACAGCCACGGTTTTTGACTTTTCGTGTTTTTCATTCTCTTTCTAGCTTCTGTACACCATCGTTTAAGTGGTTATTCTCCGTTGTTTAGCAGCATTGCACACAGTTAAGTATGGACAGCGATCCGAAAACAGGCGCGGGCCGAAATATTGTCATGGCTAATAACTGGCAGTCTTTATAAACGTAAATTTCAGTCATTATATGATCAAATGCGTGGTCTTGCCGACCATTCACGAGCAATAAAATCGATAGCTTGACCGAGGTGAAAATTGTCGTTCGCATCGACACGTCGGTACAAATTCGAGAGGAATTCAATAAGGGCCATAATGAACTGGAGAGCGTTTCCAGTCAAGCGCTTCCAGTCAAGCGCTTCCAATCAAGACGAGATTGGGAGTGAGATGCGCAACATGAAATGCTATTCATGTCATTGAAGACTGAGATCTTGGCTGCTCTCTGCCAATTCGACTACCATACCAAACCACTCTGGATATAGAAAATTCATGATGATTCAAATACAGCGACTTCCTGAGCTAAAGTTACCTAAGTTTTCCGGGGGATACGTCGAATAATCGGACTTTATGGCTATGTTCAGTTCGGTCATTGACTGTCGGTCGCTGATGTGGTTTTGGACTCGGCCAGCCACTCGCGTGGCTCTGTATATACTTTTGTATGCTAACAAGTGTTTTTAATAGCTGTTGAATTTAATAAATAAATAGAATAAGTTTCTTCGTTATGGGAAACATTTTATTTGTACATATATTGAGTAGTGGTATGTGTGCGTACGAGCGATGGATAGCACAAACTACACAAACACAAACTCCCGATGAGTTCTAGATCAAAATCGCTACTGACTTGCAAGGGCTGACGGCCTTATTGCTGTACCCTGTGAGACAACGCTTAAAGAGCGGGAGAGAGTGCGATTAAAGCAGCTCGAGCTGCTGCTAAGCCGAGTACAACGAAAAAATTGCGAAAAAAGTAGACGATGGAAGGACGCTGCCGTGCGTACGCATATAAGGTAATAAATGATTTTAAAAGTGGGCAAAATTGTAAAAACCGAACATATTAATTTACTTTAGGCCGCACAACTTGCTATAATTAATGATATTTTTTATTTATTTTTTTATTTTATTTATTTATTTAACAACTATCTGCTTGTAATGCTATTTAAATTCAGAAGAGAACTAAAGATAAACTATAATACAAATAATAATAATAAATTACAGAATAACCGAGTTCAGGAGGTTGTAAATACTTAGGGCTATATGTTTAAGGGTTACTTCAGGGGATACGATATGGCAAAGGGTATTATAATTATAGCATAGAACCCTGAAAGGTTCATGTTGGGCATAGTTTGACCTAACTAAGGGTAATCTGATAGGTCTAAAAGAACGAGGAGAACGAGAGGGAACCGTAAAGTCAATCTGACTCAAGAGAGGTTGGGATTCCACCATCCCGAGAAGGAACTTGTGCACGAACATTACCCATATTCTGCGATGGTGTAACGAAGATAGGTCAATAAGTTGAAGCCTAGATCGGTAAGGTGGCTGGCTATATTCTACCAGAGTCCCTGTGTAAATTACGAAGAGCGAAAATGAAAAATTGTTTCTGCACTGATTTGAGAATAGCTTGCTACTCCTTATAATGTGGGCTCCACACACAGGAACAATACTCCAATATCGGGCGCACTAACGAAATGTACAATTGTTTGGTCACATACGGGTCGTCAAACTCCTTGGACCAACGCTTGATGAATGCTAGAACACCCTTAGCTTTATTAGCTGTCGCAGCTATGTGGCTATTAAAACACAGTTTACGATCAAATAATACACCAAGATCATTTGAACTCGAAATTCGATCCAATACATGATTACCAAGAGAAAAAGATACAAAAAGTGGAGCACGACGGTAGAATGTCATAAGCTTGCATTTCGAGAGGTTCAAAAATAGAAGATTTCTTGAGCACCACAATAGCAATTCGTTTAGGTCCAGCTGAAGGTGTGTGTGCAAGTACCAGTCGGAGTAGGGCAGACAGATTTTAACGTCATCCGCATACATAAATGTATGTGAGAATGTTATAATTTGGGGTAGGTCGTTCACAAATAAAATGAAGAGGAGCGGACCCAAATGACTACCTTGTGGCACACCAGATGTAACATTAACGATCTCCGATAAAACATTAGTAAATAAGACCCGTTGTGTACGATTAGAAAGATATGACGAAATCCAACTTAGAAGATTACTAGGGAAACCTAATAAGGACAGCTTCTGAATTAATAGAGTATGGTTAACCGAATCAAATGCCTTACTAAAATCCGTAAAAATAACATCAGTTTGCAAACCGCTTTGAAATCCACGGTTGATTATGGAGGAAAACTCGAGCAGATTGGTAGTTGTTGACCGATGTTTAAAAAAACCATGTTGTGAAGGAGATATCAAGCTAGAACAAAGATGTTGCAATTGCCGGGTAACCAGGAACTCTAGGAGCTTAGGAATGGCAGAGAGCTTTGCAATGCCTCGGGTATTTTCTATGTTGGATCTGGAGCCCTTCTTGTGAAGCGGAATTATGTACGACTCATTCCAAATTACGGGGAGACAAGACTGTTCCAAGGATAGATTGAAAAGAAAGGTTAAGGGTTGGCATAGGGACTGGACACAATATTTTAAAATGTAACTTGGCACTTTATCAGGACCCGCAGAAAATTAAATTTTCAAAGACTTCAAGCCATCAAGCACAACGCTTCCTCAAAATATGGTTGAAAAATGCTATTAGAGTGAGGCAAATGGTAGGGATACGAAGTGGATGCGTTATAGATATGAGAGGACGCGCGACGATATCCAGACTGATTTAGGGGAGGCGTGCCGAAATGCCCTTGCCCTACTGCAAACTACAGATCCAGAGGAGAGAGCAATAGCGAAGACGAAAGATCGAAAGAGTGATAGAGAAGTCGAAAGAGGAAAAGAAAGAAGACGCGAGAGAGCAACTGTATAGCCCGTGTATATAACAATGTGGTACAGTGGGCAGTGCAAGCAATGAACAATGATAATACAGATTTACTTTACTGCTGCACCGCTGGCTATATTCTCTGTCTACGCCTAATACTGGACTAAGGAACCCGACAATATTTATTAAGGGCAGTGTTGGAAGCTGCAGAGTTTTTTCGGCAACTCTGACTCCACATTTACAAAATTATACTCCGTTGTTAGGTTTTAGGGTTTGTGTTTATTTTCAATGTTTCAGTTTCAATATTAAAGGCCGTATCCGTAAATTTCGTGTTTTCAGTGTTCAGTAGGCGAAAGAAAATACCGTTGTAGCGGTTTTGCGAACAAATTCCGTTATGCGCGCGTTGTATTACAATGATACGTGAATCTGCGTTCTACGACGAATTTGAACGAATGTACCCAAGTTAACCGACGCACTGCCATATAAGCAGTACGCGCGGCGAACATGAGTGTGTAGAAGTGTGCGCATGCACCGAGAGCATGAGAACAGATGATCATAGATAACTTAAGAGATACAAAACTGAGCTAATTGGAATTCGTAAGAGCTACTGACGGCTGCTGCTCCGAACAGGCAGAGTTTATAAAATTATAGAATGAGTTGACTGTTTCGTCAATATTTGGTAATTCGGGAGGTGTAGGCTTAGATTGGCGAAATTGGTTTTGCGAAAACACTTCATCCGATGAGGAGTTGAGGAAATGTCAGCACAACTAGAAATGGTACACTCTAAAGTCGTAGATAGCGTAGGATGGTATGGGTCTTCAGGAAGTGATAGTGGACAGACTTTGGCTTCTGTACCTAGAACTCCACTAGCATAAGATGCACGGTCCCTTCGACAAGTGATAAAATTGTGAGCAAGAATTTCATGATCATGGTACTATCCGCATGTAGTTGGCTCAATTTGCCAACAGATTGCGTACGTTCTGATACTGAATGCAAATATGCTTAATTAGTTTTTTGAATTGACAGGTCTGGTAACATTGAGACTCTGATTGGAATTGACAGGGCCGGTAACATTGGCCCTCTGATTTGAATCAATACGTAAGAGCTAATGCATAATCGTATGCTCAGTTGGGAAACGAAAAGTGCTTTCCACTAATTTGAAGTCCCGAGCGAGATGCAGATGATGCAACCATACCCAGAATAGGTCTCGGTACGGGAGCAGAAGCATTGTCAGTGGCGGCATCATCAGCCGCAAGCACATCCACCCTAGAAGCACACGCAGCGGTGCTATCAAGGTTAGGCGACACAATTGGCATAATGCTGTTGAAGGCGATAGCGATGGATGCAAAGGCCGTGTCAGCTGCAGCAGGTGGGGGCCCAGAGGCGACAGGCAGGGACGCAGGAGTGGCAGATACAACGGCACCATTGGCTCCAGGTTCCATAGCACCAGTAACAAGTGGTCACAGGTGGTGACCGAGCAAGAGGTATGGGTGGTTCTGGGACTGCAAGAGAAAAATCATTATTAGTATTGGGTAAATACTTGTTACCCTTCTTCCTCTTCGGAGACTCAGTCAAAATTTTAAGTGTTTTAAAGTGAGACTCTGTCAAACAAATCTCATCTTGCAGCATTTGGAATCCAGCGTTTAGGGCAGCGAATTCTAGATGCGTCTGTCTCATAAAGACACGCATGTCGCTTTCGATAGCCCTGCAGTCCCAACAGGTCCAGTTGAGGCCGCAGCGAGTCTTAATAAGATCCCCAACGCAAGAACCTGTCTATCGCACGGTAGAAGTGGTACTGGGCCGTCTTAACTGCAGCTTCCTATACGCCGCCCAAATGCGGGGAGCGCGGAGGAATGAAATGCCAGTCTATAGGCTCAACCAGGCAAAAATCCAGCACAGCCTTCTGATGTTCATTGCTGAGCAACAGGCGACTTAACTCCATCAGATCATTCTTAACGCCGACTAAATTTGTTACGTTATCTGCACCGTCACGTGCATATGAAGCGCTTTAGTCCATGAAGAAAAGCAAGTGTAGATAAATCCTTAATCAGCTCCAGATGAGCAGCCTTGGTAGTGAAGCAAATGAAGACACAGAGGTAACACTAGATTGGACCCTTATTGCGTGCCTCCGGTTTGTAGAAAAATGGCCCACAAAAGTCGACGACTGTGATCTCAAAGGCATGAGAACCGTCGAGACGCTCCTTTGGAAGATCCGCCATAATATGCTCAAATAGTCTAGGCTTCATTCGAAAGCAACTTACGCAACTTCACTGCCTTGTTTACCATCTTCCTTTCCCCAATGGGCCATTGGGATCGAATTAGTCCAATCAAAGCTCGAGGTCCAGTGTGCAGATTCCGCTTATGAAAGTGAGATATTATGGCAAGATCATCAACCCTGAGAAGACCAAAATGATCCATGAATGGCGACAACGATGCAAGTGAGCTAGATGAGGAAACTGATTCCCTGGACCGCAGCGACTTCATGTCCTCCCATAGCTGAGTACACTGGACTAGTCGCAGCAATAACTGGGTTCCATGTTCAATGTCCGAGAAAATCAATCCGGGACGCCGAATGCGATTGCAAAACTTGTGAATGTATCCGAAAACGCGTTGCAAGGAAGCAAACGAATTCGCATACTTGGAGTCAGCTACAATGTCAATGTAGGGAGATTTAACCAGAGGAGCACTCCGGCGAAGCTCAAGGGCCACATTGCCACATTATAAGGTTAGGTTAGGTTTACCCACACGACCCTCCTGGGGTCTCCCATAGGCCAGTATGGCCCTTAGTTATCCAGATGGTTATGGACCTTTACGCGGGTGCTGGTGAGCTTTTGATATCCCCTAGAATTGAGGTGTTTTTGGCGAAGGCCAGCAGTTCCTTTGGCGTCCTTTCGGAGGCATGCCAGCGTCGGTGCGCCCAGGTATCTTCTCCTTGCCTGTGAGAGAGCCGGGCAGCTGCAGATTAGATGTTCCAGGGTTTCAATAGCCACGAGGTCATCACATTTCCAGCAGCTGTTTCTGTCGGTGATGTTTAGTCTGGCTGCGTGTGATGCGGCCAGGCAGTGACCTGTCAATATTCCCACTAACAGTCTGCAGTCTTTCCGTGAAAGGTGCAGCAGATAGTGGCTAAGTTTTTCGCTACGTTTTTTGCACATGATTTTCGAGACTCTGCAGTTGGTCGTGCTCCTAAACCTGCTCTAGTTTTCTAGTCTGGCCAGCTAGGTCGCCTTGTAGCGTTCTGAGGAAGACAGTCACATTTTCTACTCTTTCAGTAGCCATCCTTTGCCAGAACGTCCGCCGGTTTGTTTCCTTCGATGCCCTGGTGGCTGGGTACCCAATAGATCCGCACTGACTTGGTCGTGCAAAGTAAGTCCAATGCTTCCCTGCTTGCCAGGACACTTCTAGAACTGACCGTGGACGACTGTATGGATGTTATCGCCGCTTGGCTGTCTACAAACAGATTGACCACATTGTGTGATCGCTCTGTGTGTTGTGCAACCTCCGCTGCTTTCCTGATGGCAAAGACTTCCGCCTGGAATATGCTGCAATGGTCCGGTAGCTTATATGACAGCCTTATTTCGGGGTCTGTGCAGTATAAGCCAGCTTTTACTCCTCTTTCCATCTTAGAGCCGTCTGTGTATATGTTGAGGTGTCGGGTCTGGCCCCGTCCTTTTTTCCATTCTTCAGGTCCCAGGAATGCGTTTGTTTTGATGTCGAGGCAAGTTCGAGGGGTCATGGAGTCAGTATAGTCCCTGCCAATTGAACTGTGCCAGTATACTTTTGGCCGCATGTTTCCCGACTCAAACAGGCGCTGTGCGGCCTTTCCACCCGTCAGACGAGCGTGGATGTCCAGGGGATCAATTCCAAGTATGGTCTCGAGTGCTTTTGTTGGGGTTGATCTCAGTGCCCCGTGATACAGAGCAAAGCCTGTCGCTGAGTCTTTTCCAAAAGCTTCTTGTACGTCTTCTTCCCGGTAGCTTGCCACCACACTAAGACACCATACAGCAGAGTTGGTCGCACCACCGAGATGTAGATCCAATGCATCAGAGCGGGTGACAGGCCCCATGTGCTGCTGAGCATCTTCTTTGATGCGTATAGCGCAATGGCCTTTTTCACCCTTTCCACTACATTGGGTCTCCATGCCAGCTTGCTATCCAATACTGTGCCGAGGTATTTGACTTGTGTTTTTGGGGTTAGCCTTGTTTGATTGATTTTCGGGGGGATCCATGACGGTACCTTGTACGTGTTGGTGAAGAGGATTAGGTCCGTTTTGTCCGCGTTGATACTAAGTCCTACTTCGTCTGCCCACTCACATATCTCCCTGAGTGTACTTTCCATTATGGAGCTGAGGGTCGATGGATATACACCCGTAATAAGTATGCTTATGTCATCTGCATAGGCTGTTATTTTTGGGGCTTTCCTTTCGAATCTCTTGATTAGGTCTTCGACCACCAGATTCCACAGGAGGGGCGACAGGACTCCACCTTGCGGTGTGCCTCTGTGCGCCCCCTTGGCTTTGGAGGCGGTGCCTCATTCTGATTGAACCCGTCTACAACTTAGTAGGTTCTTTATCCAGTGGTTGATTGCTGGGTGTGTTTTGGTTGCTTCTAAGCGACCTTTTATTGTGCTTGTGGCCACGTTATTAAATGCTTCGGATATATCTACAAATACTAATATCTACAAATACATATTTCTAACATGGCTGCACTTTCCTGACTTCGGGAGGAAGACAACTCTGAAAGTTCTCCATTGGATAGGGATATAGCCTGTCCTTAAGCATGCCGTATATATAGCAAAAAGCCATGGGGTGATCACCTCTTTGGTCACCTGTAACATGGCTGGGAATATTCCATCCAGTCCAGGTGCTTTAATTCCCGTAAGGAAGTCTATGGCCCATTGGATTTTCTTGTGGGTTTTTAGACCTGTGGGGAACGTTTGTTCCTCTGTTACTAGGTCATGTTGCGTTGTGGCATCAGTGACCTCGGTGCATCCTGGGAAGTCAGCCTCCATTAGTGCTGTCAGGGCTTCTTCGATGCTCTCTGACCATTGTCCATTGTTGAGCCTGAGCTGACTCTGTATGGTAGGTTGGTTGGAAAGCAGCTTCCTGAGTCTTGCCGTTTCGGGCACCTTCTCGATGTTGGAGCAGAAGTTCCTCTACGAGCTGCGTTGTGCCTTGCGTATCTCTTCTTGTAATTCCTGA
Source organism: Drosophila algonquin (assembly GCA_035041765.1). Classification (NCBI taxonomy): domain Eukaryota; kingdom Metazoa; phylum Arthropoda; class Insecta; order Diptera; family Drosophilidae; genus Drosophila; species Drosophila algonquin. Next base: position 54,215 of record JAWNKY010000875.1, read on the forward strand.
GTAGATTCTTGTATTCCTCGTTTATGAATTCTTCTTTCGCTTGTTTGGCGAGCTTGAATTCCCGGAGGTTGTTTCTTAAGAAGGAGAGGTCCCTGTTCCACCAGATTGGCTTGTTCCTCTTTTTCGTACTTTAGGGTGGGCATGCTGCGCGGTAGCCATCCAGTAGCTCCCTGGATAGAGTCTCAAGAGACTTCTCTATGTCGTCCGCCGATTTTACCGACCCCGGATTCGCGAGCTTTGAGGTAACCGTCTTTCTGAACTTTTCCCAGTTTGTGTTCCAGGGGTTCCTATAGACTGTTACCTTCGAGGTGTGTTTAAATTCGTATTTGAGCTGGATATACCTGTGTCTTTCGAGGACTCTCCACCCAGACACCGCGGAACTCCTTCACGTTACGAGAGTAAGATCTAGCACGTTTGATGAGGTGGGACCCACGTAGGTGTAGTCCTCCCCCACGCTTGCTACTTCTATCTTAGTTGAAAGTATAAATTCTAGAAGTCACTCACCTCGATCATTGATATCGGGGCTTCCCGATACATTGTGGTGCATTACCGTCCGTACCAATGAGTAGTTGGTAGTCCTTGGAGCCAGCTTCTTCGACCTGACTCCTTAGCTCTTCGGGTGGTGCGGGCCTGTCGTGTGCCATATAACAGGAGGCTACCAAGAGGCGCTCTCCTCGCTTTCTAGCATCTCCACTGTTAGGTCATCTGAGCTCTAATGAGACATATGGTGAGCATGGATTCCCTTTCGTACAAGTACGATGGTTCTGTTCCTGCTTACCGGTGTTGTGAAGAAAAAGTTGTAGTTCGAGGCTCAACATCGCTCGACGGGTTGACCACCAACGTCAGATCACCGTACTCTTCCTCGTCGGATTCGGTCAGCGCAAGCCCCTGGGCGGCCTCCACGACGGTTTACAGACCCAAGTCCCTCTCCACCTCGCCTGCCTGCAGGGTGTGCGCGTCTGTGTCCCCGGGGTGGCGTTTCTTCAGGCGCAGGTAAACGCTGCCCACGCTCCACGCCATCTTCCCAAATCTGGGGTACAGGAGGTCCTCCGCCTCCTTGTTTATTTGGAGAATTACACATTGGCCCCCTCATTGGGTAACAGTTCTCTGTGGGTATCTCGGGATTCTTTCGCTGTAGGAGCCTCAGCGCCCTGCCTCCTTGAATTGCGATGGGGAAGAGTACCTTCGCCCTTGGTATAGACGGGACTAACTCCCTGTTCACCATCTCCAGCTTGGCCCGCTCCCACATCGAGTCCAGTTGGCAGACAGTTTGCGTCAGCCACCTACACGTTGGGTCATCGTTGCACTTAAGGATCTTTACCCCATTCAGCCACCCAGCACCATAAAAGGTGGACATGGGAGCTGTGGGATCCTACTCCATCCGTGCAAATAGTGCGTCCACGAGCTGCGCGTGCACCAGCTTCCACTGCGCTACCGTCATTTTCCCGTTTTCGTCGCTGCGGTCGATTAGCGCTACGATCAAATGTAGTCTGGCCGCATCACTCGCCGTCCTTGGCTTCGGGTGTTGCTTGCTCGCCGGAGTGTTTTTGTTGGCACTCTCGACTGAGCATTGCCTCTTGTTGGCCAGCATCTCCTCCACCTTGTTGGCATACTTCCCGATGGATGCCCGCATTTGGGGCATCTGCGAGAAGTGTCGCCTGCCCTCCTCCACCCGCTGTTCGGCCCAGGTTAGCTTGGTTTTCTCCTCCTGAGAGATGTCGGCTTTGCTCTGGAGCCGGCTCAGGATTTTCAGGGCGGCTTTGTATTGCGAGAGGGCCTTTATCCCCTCCCTGGAACGCTTCGGCTCTTCCCTACGAGGGGAGCTGGTGCATGGTTCCGGAGAACGGAGAAGGCTCTCTTCCTCCGTGTTGCTGATCGAAGTCACGCTCTCCAGATCTGTTTCTGTTTCGACAGCGGCATCCGTGCGGTTCAGCTTGGAGTGAGGGGGTTGTACAGCTGACGTGGCCTGCTCCCACCACGTCAGAGGTGTGACCGCTGGCGACACGCAGAGAGGATTGCTCCTCCCCGTGCCCGCCGGTGGTAGCAATCACGCATTCCATCGACGTTTGGGCTGACATCCCAGCCCGTGGTTTCTTCTTCTTGCCCTCCATATTTGGCCCTAAGGTCCATATGGGTTGTTATTTTTCGGGGGGACCACCCCCTAGCATTTTATGCCTGGCACCTCTTGCCATGGCCCTAACCCAGCTCTGCCGACTCGAGGTCAAGAAGACGCTAGCTCATTGCCTTAGCTAGACACTGCATTGCCTCGGACGGGGCAAGTCCGGTGTATGCTCGTGGGAATCGTTTCTTGTCGGAAGATAAATGCAAAGAGCACCGAGCGTAATAGATGGGAAGAAATGAGCACCGCCGTATATTATGTATTCAATGACACTGGTTGAATTGGCAATTCAAATAATGTGTTATTGTACTTTTACAACATGCTGCTTGATCTACTTACTACACTACTACGCTTACTGCTCTCATTGCCCCCACGATCACCGATTGTCAAACAAGTCTGCAAGTCAATGTAGCCGATTGGAATATTCCATCCAATATTCAGCTATATGCAGTCGATCCTGCATATTTCAACCCTCAGTGAGTAGTGTTAGGGCAAATCAAATTCACCGATGGCCTGCCTCTACTGCAGAAGACCCGGCTTGGGTGGATCATATCTGGCGGTGGACAAAGTAGCAAGTTCGACGTTCCGAGTTGTTTTGTGTATGTTTTGTGAGGTTGACACTTGTGCTAACGCCATTTTGAGTGTCAAGGAAGAATTCGATTATGAAGCGAATTTCCTGGACCACTTTTCACGTTTGCCAACAGGCATCATCAAGTTTTCATTTCGCCTCCCGTTAAAGCATAATTCTGATTGCTTAGGGGATTCTTATACTCAGGCGCATCGACGATCAGCTTTGAGCGAATGTTGGATCATGATCTTACACTCAAGGAGCTGTACTCTTCCACTATGAGGGAGTATATTGATTTAAAGGATATGTCCCAAGTCAAACCTGATTCTCGTATCCACCGCTATTACTTCTTTTCTCATTATTCAGCATATTGATTCGTTTTCGCACATATCCAGTCGTTCTCACTGGCGAAGTTGTGAGAATGAAAGTTGTGAATGAGAATGAGTTGCCGCTGCGTACGAGTTTCTTCACCTGACAATTAATATCAGTGGCGAGATTCTATCCAGTCCGAGGTTCAGGTCTACACATTAGACACCGTAACATACAGTACTAGGGCTGCATCATTTCTAGCAGCTTGTGTAATGAACCAGCGGGCCATTGACGAGGGTGAGTCATTCTCTCAATTCAAACCCCTCCAAGCGATCGGTGTTGTCTACGATTGCTCTTTTGTACGACTTTCTTAAATAGATAAATACTTTTATTGTCAGGTGCAAAATCTTCCTGCAGCAGTTTTGGAGAGAAAATTTGGAATGGTAATGAAAACCTGTCCGCTTTGCATTCAACTTGGATGGACTTGAGAAACAATCAGTCAAGTATCTCTCGGATATCATTTCTTCGTGTGGTTCATTATTCTGCTACAGTCATAGAGATTCACGAATTTTGTGACGCCAGCATAGAAGCGTATGGTGCCTGCATATACATATGTCGTGTCCAGGGAAGGGCAGTTGTCGAGCAATGTTTTGTGCGCCACAAAAAAACGGTATCGATTCCTAAGCTGGAATTAAATGGAGCCCATTTGCTTACAAAAATCATGCATAATAATGAAAGAGCAGAAATCTTTGCCGGTAAATTTTACTGCTGGTCGGATTCTTCAAATCGAGTGGCATCAATTCAAGAGTTGACGGCAGGCAGTAAGGTGTAGTATGGCGCTATGTCACCACACCTTTAAATTCTTCCAACATTCTTTCTAGAGGCTAACTTCTCAGCCACCTTATGTATTCAGAGCTGTGGTTTCACGGTCCACCGTTTTTGGTAGGCTCCAAAAAGATTGGCTAAGCCTTCTGTTCCTGAAACAGCAATTATAGAGCTGTCGACGTCGAGCATGTCGATCTCACGTTAGGATGCCAATGTGTAAACACACTTTTTGGCATGCAGCGCACATTTGCCAAGATGCATACATTTCTACATCATCTTCAGCTTTCAAGACTCACCATTTCGGATATTCTGCAACGAATTCTTCTAATTCGACACGTTCAACTGGCTAACTTAGAAATTAACATAAAGTAGATTCAACGCAGTGGTCAAGTCATGAAATCCAGTTCCATCAGTTCGCTCTCTCCCTTCATCGATCAGCCCGGATTACTAAGAGTTGGAGGTTGTCTGGGCAACTCATCGCTAAGATTTGATGATCAGCAACCGCTAATTTTGTAAATAGGACATCCCATAACTTGTCCATGAAAATAACCTTCGGCTGGAATATTGGCCAATTGAAGGAATCAAATCAAGTCAGTATTAAAGGTAATCAGCAAGTGTGTGAGATACATCAGGACTGGACCTCGCATGGTTCAGCACATCATGGGAGATCTGCCTAAGCAGCGTTTGGAAAGATTCCGACCCTTTGAAGTCACTGGAGTGGATTATTGTAGGCCCTTTTGCTACAGATCAGAAATCCGCACGAGGCCTCCTGTATTAATTTGCTTCACTTCTAATTCAATACACATGGAGCTGGTAAAAGACCTGTACAGCGATTCTTTTCTAGGCGCAAGAAAGGCCAAGTCAAATTTGTTCTGACAATGCGACAAACTTCGTTGTCGCCAAGAACGAGCTTTTACGGCCAAAGAAGCTTTTTATGAGCGACTCGCATATGAAGGAGGTCCATGAATCCTTTTTGGCTGACTCGATCGACTGGCGCTTCGCTGCACTTTGGCGGATTGTGTGAAGTGGCCCTGAATACTGCAAAGCATCACCTGTACCGTTCGGTCGGGCCCTTCATGATTGACTTTGATGATCTGCGCACTCTGATCTGCCAGATCACGGCTATTGTTAATTCTCTCTTTCAGACAATCGCTACAATTTAGATGTCTTGACTCCTGCTCATCTGCTTTTAGGCGGCCCATACGAGATAATCCCCGAGGCTGACCTAACGAAGCTCAACTGCAGAAAATATTCTGGAGCCGTTGGCTTGAAGAGTAACTCACTCTCCTGCAAGGGCGGTCAAAATATCGGGTGCCCACGCAAAACCTCTGCGTGAACAATCTCGTTTTGGTTTAGGTCGAATATTTTCCTCCAACGCGTTGGCCACTGTCTAAAGTGGTCAATATCGTCAAGGGCAAGGATAGATGGGTCGAAGTTGAATGTTGCTGTTAGTTGGAGGTTAAGGGGTCGCATGGAGCATGCTTTTCGGCATGAACATCCTCCCCCCTGCGTAGCTGATTTGAAGTCTGCATCAGGAACCATCAGGAGGGCCGTTACTCGGCTATATTTACTGCCCCTCAAGGAGTCTGTTGAAAAACTGTCTTCCAACGGGGGCAGTATGCACGGGCCATCCGCTGAATAATAATCCTTAAAATTAAAAACTTGATTACCTTTGTCAACATAACTATTTATAGAATTTTAAAGCGGGGGAACTTTGGGCTTTTCGATAGATGGTAAAACTCCGATTCACACTGGCACCGTCTACTGTTTACCGTATAACAACTGATGACAATAACTGTTTGTAGTGGGAGTTCCTGCCAGTAGTTTTTGGTTGTGGTGGATATGTGGGGGTCGGCTTCTGGTGGTCTGGTACTTGGTGGTGATCGGTGTATGGGCCGACCAAACAGAACAAGGTGCGTGCTTCGGTTTTCAGTTTATTTCTAAGACTAAAATTTACAAGAGCTTAACTCTAAGAGACCGCTTCGCCGCTCTGCAACATTGCCATGGAGCTTTCGGTTCGAAGTTGAATGTTGCTGTTGGTTGGAGGTTAAGGAGTCGCATGGAGCATGCTTTTCGGCATGAACATCCTCCCCCCTTGCAATATAATTGCAACAAAAAAGTTGTGCGCCCAGGAACGGGGGGAGAGAATGTGGGTTGAATTCATGCGGTACTGCATGTGCCGGAGAGGGTCCACCCGAACACCGAGTTCTGCGCCATCGGGAAGCCCTCGGTGCTTGGGATCACTCCTGGCAAAATGATCTTATGATATAAATCGGCCCCCAGCACCAATGACACGGTGCTCGGCCGATGGAAATTCTCGTCCGCCAAGGCCATATTGGCAAAGTGCTCCTTTACATGGCCGCCCAAGAGCCGTTCGGGGGTCCTTATCAGGAGTTGAGGCTGCACGCTCAGCACAACCTCCAGCCTGACATCGCTCCTGTTCCTCGATTGGATGACGGCGGTACAGGCACCTTCCGCACCAACGCGAGTGACGGAAAGCCCGAAGGCCGTTGCCAAAGATGCGTTGATGCGACTAGTTGGGCTGCACGGATCGATGAGTGCACCCACCTCGAAGGACTTGTGGCCTGCATCGATTACGACCCATGCCGTTGGCAGAATGCTGGTGCTCCTGGACTGCAGGAGCGATGCCAGCGTTGTCGGAGGAGCAGCGGATCTGGAGGTCGATCTCGCTGGTGGCGAGGATGCCCTCGATGGTAGAGAGCGGGGCCTCGGACGTGGGGATCGGTGCTTTCCTCTCATGTGGAGGAGGGTATGGTGGTTCTGTCCGCACACTCGACACGTGTCGCCGCTTCGACACGAGCGCCAGGAGTGTTGGTGAGCCAGGCAGTTGTGGCAGTACTTATTTATGAGGACTGCCCGTAGTCGCTTCTGCACCTTGAGCTGCAGAAAGCGCTGGCATTTTCGCAATGCGTGGACTCCGCGGCAGACCCGACAGCGGAAGCTGTTGGTTCCCCGCGGACGGCTGCGCCCCACTGGACGTTGGCGAGGTGTCATGCTTGGAAGGAAAAAGAACGTGAGATATTAGTGATTGGGTTATATGCACCGAACGACAAAAAACATATGTGTTAGTTGGACACTTGGGCGTGGACAGTATTTTCTATAGGAAGGAGAATGAGCTTTGCGACTGGCCGCTTAATGGTGCCACGGACCGTCAAAACGTCAACCACGCGGACCATGCCATCGACACCTGGATAAGTGTGCTCAATTCTTCCTAGGCGCCACTCATTTAGTGGTAGGTTGTCTTCCTTGACGACAGCCATATCGCCTGCTTGAAGGTTTCGCGTTGGGAGTTGCCACTTGTTCCTTTTGTGTAACTCCTTAAGGTATTCTTCTTTCCAACGCAAACAGAACTGCTGGTTTTGAGCCTTAAGACGCTGCCATCTGTTGATGATTGACCCTGCGTCCTCTCTGATTTCGGGCTCCTCAATGGAAATCAGCGGGCCGCCAACCAGGAAGTGACCTGGACTGAGGGCTAGCAGGTCAGTGGGATCTTCTGACATAGGCGAAATTGGCCGCGAGTTCAAGCACGCTTCTATTTTGGAGAGGAGGGTCGACAATTCTTCAAATGTGTATTTGCATGTCGACGTGGACTTGTAGAAAAGCGTCTTGAAACTTTTCACTCCCGCTTCCCACAAGCCACCCATGTGAGGTGCGCTTGGAGGATTGAAACGCCACTTTAGATGTTGTTGAGGATATGCGGCGATAATGCGGTTTCTCGTAGCGACCAGGAAATCATGGGACAGGACTTTTGCGGCTCCTACAAACGTCTTTCCATTGTCAGAAACCATTTGCTGAGGGCACCCCCGCCTCGCCACGAAACGATTGAAAGCTGCAAGGAACTGTTCGATCGTGAGGTCTGAGGTTGCCTCCAGATGGATCGCCCTCGTGCTGAAACACACGAAGACACAAACATACCCCTTTGTGATGCGGCAAGCTCGACCTGTGTAGGTCTTGAGGTCGAATGGTCCAGCGAAATCGACCCCTGTTCGAGTGAATGGACGAGAGAACGTGGTCCTCTCCCTGGGCAAGTCTCCCATAAGCTGGGCTTGCAACTTCCGTCGATGGACCACACACACTCGACAGGAATTGATAGTCGCTTTGACTAGGGTCCGAAGTTTCGGGATCCAGTATTTGGATCGGATGAGCCGAATCACAAGTTGGTTTTCACCATGCATTGAGATCCGATGCGTGAACCGTACAAGTAGTCGTGTGAACCCGCTTGCGTAAGGTAGAATGATCGGGTGCTTTTCATCATAACTTAGGGACTCGGATGTCCTCACACGACCGCGTGCTCGGATGACCCCTTTTTGGTCCAGAAATGGATTTAAGTTACTGATGCAGCTCGACGGTAAAAGTTGCTGCTTATTTAGCAAGCGCTGAAACTCTTTTGCGTACTCTGCGCGTTGAGTATGGACGATCATACGCTCTTGCGTCTCGGATAGTTCACGGCTACTGAGCTCGATTGGAAATTGAGTGTCAGATTTCTGACACCTCTTGAGAAAACGAAAAACATAGGCTAAAACTCTAATAGCCTTCCCGAATTCTGAGAAGCGGTCTACGATACTGGACTCCGGTGAAGACTTGGATACGTTGCACTTCACCGTGCGTTGCTCCAACTCCGTCTCGTGCGGAGATTCTGATGGGATTGGCCATTGGTCTTTTGCCAGTGTTAGCCAGTCTGGCCCTTGCCACCACAGATTGCTGCTAGCCAATTCTTGGGCTGAAACACCTCTGCTAGCCAGATCAGCAGGGTTGTGCTCCGATCTGACGTGAGACCCTGTTCCCTTGCTGACGGACTGTGTGATCTTAGTCACTCGGTTAGCTACAAATGTCGTCCATCTGCATGGTGGCTTGTTTAGCCACGCTAACAAGGGACAGTTGGGGAAGGAGAGACGAGGACAGTTCAGCGAGGAGAACCGCCCCGCACAATTACAAACGTGGTAAGGACACGGTCTTCACCGGAGCAACTCTGGTCTTTGCCGAGAGTAGATGGACAGAGACCTGTTGTTCACTCTCTACACGGAGGTAAATGGCTGCGCCGAAAGCGCGTTGGGATGCGTCACAAAAGCCGTGGAATTGCAAATTTACTCTGGGGTGATACTGCACCCATCTTGGTATACGAATTTCTTGGAGAGCAGGATAGCTAAGGAGAAATTCCTGCCATCTCTTCAGGAGGTCTGTTGGCAAAGAGTCATCCCACTTTAGCTCTTGAAGCCAGATTTCTTGCATAAAGATCTTAGCTCGGACTATGAATGGAGCGAGCCATCCTGCTGGATCGAATAGTTTTGATATTCGGGATAGGACTTTCCTTTTTGTGTAAGAGGACCTTAAGGCTACCTCGGATGGTTTGAAAAGGAATTTATCACTATCCGCTTGCCATCGGATACACAGGATTTTTGCTGAGCTAGCGTCCTCCATTTCAAGAAAATCGGCACATAATAAATGCTCCTTAGAAATATCCACGAGGACTTGCTTCTCGTTGGAAGCCCATTTCCTCAAAGGAAACCCCGCACCCTCTAGAGCAGCACGAAGTTCTTTTATCGCTGTGATTGCACCTTGTATTGTGTGAGCGCCAGCAAGTACATCGTCAACATACATTGAATTGGATATGATGTCACTTGCCAGTGGGAATCGCTTTAGGACATCTTTCGCAAGTTCTTTTAGCACCCGAATGGCCAAGAATGGAGCAAAATTTACCCCGAACGTAACGGTGGTAAGCTCATAATCACATAGCTCACCATTTACGTTCCTGAAAAGGATCCTTTGGAATCTTGTGTGTGAAGGATCGAGGGTAATCTGCCGATACATTTTTGTGATGTCCGCATTAAAGACATATTGGAAGAACCGCCATTGGAGAATCTGAACCGTCAGGTCTGATTGGAGAACCGGTCCTGGATAGAGAATTTCGTTCAGACTCTTGCCATTTGAGGACGGACAGGAGGCATTAAAGACTACCCGTAGCTTTGTAGTGGTGCTGTCCGACTTTGAACAGCATGATGGGGCAGATAGAAATTATCGGAATTGTTACTTGAAGCTACTTGTCGCATATGACCTAAGTCCAAGTACTCCTGGAGGACGCGATCATACTGCTCTTTCAAAGGAATGTTCCGTTTTAAACGACCTTCGTTTTTGAGGAATTGAGCTAACGCGATTGATCTTGAATGACCTAAGTTGATGCCTTCAGGATTTCGAAAAGGCAAAGATACTATATATCTGCCCTTTGGATCTCTACGGGTGGTTCGAATGAAATTGTCTTCGCAGACAGACTCAGAAGAATCTTCTACCAGTTTGGCTTCTTCCTTGTCGCAAAGGAAGAAATTGAGGTGCGAGTCGAATCGGCTACAGGTCCAGTGAGAATCCATCCAAAGATGGTCTCTTGGCCCAGTAGTGATCCACAAATATTGGGAAGGGAGCCGCCGTAAATGGACGGAAGGATATCTGCACCTAAAAGTACATCTATCTGCGAGCTCTTATGAAAAGAAGGGTCAGCCAGAGGAATATTTGGCAGGTCCTTTAGAAAATCTTGAGAAATTGGATACGAGGGTAAGGTGCCTGCCACATTTGGAAGAACAAAGGCCGAGGTTTCTATGTGTATTCTCGGCATTGTTGGGGAGCCTATTTGAAAGTGGCATATCTTTTGAGGCCTCGCAGCTATTGCTTGGTTCAAGCCCGATACTTGCACTTGAACTGGCTTGAAAGGAAGCTTGATGATTCTGAACAAGCATTCTGAGATGAACGTTGCTTCTGACCCAGAATCGATCAAGGCACGTGCTTTATAGCTAGTGCCCAAATGGCATATATTTATAACAGCCGTGCCTAGCAGAACACCCTGTGTGCTTGCTGTGAAATAATTTTGGACATTAGAGGATGAAGTGGACTGTATTATTGGACTTGGATTTGGATTCGAGGGAACTGAACTGGATTTGAGGGCTCTGGAGGGGGGTGACCACGGTGCAGAAGTGTGTGGTGGCGCCCCTTGCACGTGAAGCAGTTATGCTGACTCGTGCAGTCTTTAATTTGATGCCCCCTAGCAAAACAGTTCATGCATAGCCTTTGCTGTTTTATGTAGTTAGACCTATCATAAGCAGACATTTTTAGAAAGCGAGAACATTGACGCACGGAATGAGGTTCCTTTGAGCAAAGGTTGCATGTTCGCGTTTTGACGCTGACTTTTGCCTCAAAGGAATTAACCTTCTTGGAAGAGGTTTCTTTCCTTTCAGATGTGGAAAGCAAAAACATGGAGGTGCCTGCACTCTCAATCGCTTCGAGCGATAGATGTCGCTCACTAAGAATTTATTCATGGCTGCCCACGTCGGAATTTCGCTTTTGCTGGGCAGAGATTGTTCCCACAGCGATAAGGTTATCTGAGGCAACTTGGAGGAGACTATGAACACCAGCACGCCGTCCGCGAAGCGGTTATCAATGGGGACGTCGGAGTGTTCAAGGGCCGTTAGGCATCCTTGGACCGCTTTCTGGAGATCTTTTAGAGCAGCTCCGGACTCCTTTTGGATAGGGGAGAAACTGAAAAGGATTTTCAGTTGGCTATTGACCAGCGTTCGCTTGTTCTCAAAACGCTCTTTGAGGGCGGTCCATGCGGACTCAAAACCCTCATTTGTGAGCGGAGCCTTCTCCACGATAGCTTTCGCTTCCCCGCGAGTCTTGTGGGTCAGGTGATAAAGTTTTTCCACCTGCGATAAATTTGGATTGTTCACGTAGATTGCAGTGAATAGGTCCCGGAAAGTGGGCCATTTCAGATAATCTCCGGAGAACACCTCTGTTTCAAGGGGTGGGAGCCTGCAACCTCGTGGCTGGAAATTCGGTACTGATACCGGAGCTGGGTTCGTCCCGTTCTCGATTCGCTCCTGCAGAGCGGACGCGCATCTTTCATACACTGCATAACAGTGATCGTATTTTGCGCTCATGAAGTGAATCGTCTCACCATCAGGTTCTGCCAGATTGAGAGCCTTGGTGCAGTTCTCACATTCCACTCGTACTTTGTCCCATAAGGTCTTTACCTCTTCCAGGCGAATCTTGAGAGTGAATAGCGAGACCTCTACGGAGGATGGAGCGCTGATTTTTGCCTCGAATTTACTGAGACGGTCTGATGCAGCTATAAATCATCCAAAGCCATTTTTTTGACTCGGAGATCTTCTGTGTGACGGTACGAGTGGTACGTGAAACAGGACTTTTTCGTCCTTTGGAATACCCGTGTTCCGAAACCGAAGGGGCTTCTTCTACGGAGGGCGATAGAGGTAATGAGCCTGGAACTGTGAGGAGATGCTCTGCCTCGCGATCACTTGACATAAAAGTCCGGGTACACGCGGTGAATGAAGTAGAGGAACGATGGAATTATAGTGGAGAATTCTAATGGGGCCAGCAACAATATATAAGGTTTGCTTTGCCCACCCGAAATAAATCTTGAGTACAAAACAATAGTGGAATGGCGGAATGGAACACGTACAGATCGAATGGCTACCTTAGAGAATTTAGCAAAGCAATAAAACAAATATGTAAATATTAATTAATAATTAATTAATATTAATATTAATTATCACTATCGTATTGGAATTTTTGTTATATTACTTTTTTATTTTATTTGTCGGAGGAATGCTGGAATGGAATGCTCAGTAATGTTCAATTCACAACTTCAAAAAAATAATAGACATATATAAAAATGTTGCAAAAAAATATTCGACGTGCCGAACCTTGTCAAAATAGCATATACCCGCTTTATGCTGGGTATCACACGCTAATGCACAAAGAGGAACACGCAACAATAGCTTCACTCATATGTTCGTACTGTCATATATGTTCATTTGTATGCAAGTATGGACGTATATATGTATGTAGGTATGTGCTGCCGAATGCGTTGGCCGCGCTCGTTTTGGAATTCAGGAAATAAATAATTTGGATGTGTTCACATACATATATGCGAACTACCAGTTTTTATATTTTGGATATCACTTTTGTGTGTTAGTAGAGAACGACGCATGCAAACATTACCCTGCAGTACCAGCCGTGAGCGATGACAAATGTCAACGACAATGTCATCTAAGCGTTGACTCCCGCTAAGCCGAACCCTTTATTTTCTCTCTGTTTCCTTCTTTTCTCTGCCGATCGTCGAACTACGAAGATAATTTGGTTTTTTTCTCTTTTGCGCCTGCGTCGGCAAAGCATTCTTGCTATGTTCGCCATGCATTTTCTGTTACGTTACATTGTTACAATTGTGCGGAAAGAGTTGGACGCGAAAATGCAGTAATTTAGTGAAAAATATCTATGTATATTATTTATTATTACCAGCTAAGTCAATGCACTAATACACTAAATAAACATAAATGTGATGTACTCGTGTTAATTATGAAAATATCAATTGCATATAATGTTAAATTTGCGAAAATGTGAAAAAAACTGAGTTCAATGTATCGCTGCATTCACATTGTATTTATTAAATAAATATAAAATAAATAAATTTTATTTATTCTTCTTTTATGCTCTTTAATTGTTGTGTCCTTATGCTCCGACTAATATGTATGTATAGTATGGATTAAAAGAAGAATAAAGAAATATAATGTGAATGCATAATCTGCCGTGGGCACGAAATTTTAAGCAGTCCAACAACAAAAACAGAAAAGTAACCCTTATATGCGAGGTCTGAGTCAAGCAGGTACATATTTTGGCGCGTCGTTTTTTGTAGGAGTAAATGAACAGAACACCGCTGATCTACAGTGAGCATTGCTTTTTGTTTAAACAACTCCTTTACAAATCGAACATATTTTTGGAATTTTGATCTTTACTTTCTTATGTAATTGCAACCAAATTAATAGTATTTTATAGAATAATCATTTTATTGATAGATCAACAAAATACGGAACACAATGGGGACGTGCGCATCCTGGAAGGGCATGGAAAGTAAGGTGCCGTTTACACTGAGCTGCGTCTTGATTCTTTGCGTCTTCCCAGAAACGCAGTTTTTTTTACATAGGTTTGGCATAGGGCCCTAGTGGTGGCAAAAAGTTGCGTCGTTTCCGACGCAACTGCGTTTTGGTATTTCGGTAGTTAAATACTATGTTTCTGTGCGCATAACAGCAATTTTCGTGCTGTTGTGCCTAATCAGCGGAACTATCACCACTAATAACAACAAAAAACAGCTGTAGCAGAAAATATAAATTTGCCGCGAAAAATGTCTGATGATGGAAAAGGTAAATATATACATACATATAATACTATAATTCATACAATAATAGTTAAAATCAATTATTACGCTAGACCGAAGATTTTTGTGGACACATGCTGCCATACAATCCCTTCTCGACCAGTGGGAGGAAAACATTGATGGTTTTCGGGGAGTTCGAAAGAACTCCCACATATACAAGGAGATAGTGATTGCCTTGAAGGAGTTTGGTCCAACATCCGTGGAGGTGAAAAATAAAATGGACAATTTAACAAGAAAGTACAGGTAAGTTTCCATACAAAGGTTCAATTCCTATTTACTTGTTAAAATAATTTTTCAGGAGTGAACTAGCCAAAGTGGGTCCACTTTGGAAGAATCTCCATGATATTTCAGACGTCCAAGGCAATGGTAGTAGACGGAGTTGAGAGCACAGGTAATAAATAAAACACAAATTTGTAAATAAATAATTTATTCAATTCATTCTATTCAGACTTTTCAAGTCTAATTGAAGAAGTCCAGGACTTATGCGGATCCGCAAGCATCCTGGAATACCTCTTTTGGAGAGCCATCCTGTTCCCAACCGAAACGACGGAAAATTGAGGACATAGCTCAACAAATGCTGGAGGTAGAGGAGAAAAAACTGGAGGTGATGAAGGCAGCGGCAGAAGCCTCCGCCAATTTCCAAAATAGAATTCTGGAGTTATTTGAAAAACGGCAGAATTAAATTGTTTTTATAATTAAAAAAATATTTCGTTAAATAGTACACAACACAATGTTTATTTACACAGAATTAGAGTTTAAGAAATGTTGTGCTAAGGCTTGCCTTATAGTTTCGGCCCGTGTGTTAGAATTTCCCAGCCAAACTTCATGCTCTGGTTGCTCTCGTACTTCTAAGGATTCGGCTTCTGGCTCCCATCTGTCGGAGCCTTCGCAGTCATGCACTGAGCACATATAATATTATAATATAATTATAATTATATTATAATATATAATATTAGTACAGGGATTTCGACATCGTTAATAATCTTGGAATTCTCGTCGAGTAATCGTGACTCATCCAATATTCTTTTTAGACTTGATGACTCGAAAATTTTTGAGTCATGAATTCGGCCGGGACATCCTACATTTATGTATGTGAATCGGTAACTGTGAATGTACAAATCTAAGAAAATTCATTGTGCCATACAAAAATTGACTTCTTACCGATGGTCAACCAAGGCGAATAGAACTGTTGAATACCAACCCTTGTAGTTTCGGTAATCCACAGCATCCTCAGATTTCGGTTGGACCTCGATGTGGCAGCCATCTATGAGGGATATTGCTCAGTATATTATGCATAAATGTATCTATTTTTTAAATCACTTGCCCATTGCTCCGAAGCATTGTGGAAATCCCATGTCTTCGAATCCTTTCACCGTCTCCGTGATTTTATCCTGGGTGAGGAAGTCTGCTGGCAGATATTTGTCAGCGAGTTGAGCAACAACCTCACGACAAAACTCCAACAATATCCGGCAGACAATGGCCCTTGACACACCAAATAAGCTCGCTACCGTACGATATTCGGCTGACGATCCAAGACAATAAAGAGCTATGGCTATTCTCTTCTCCAGAGGGATTGTCAGTCGAAAGGAGTGTCTTTTTTTCTTAAATTGGGTAACAGGTTCACCAGAATGTTCAAAGTACTCCTTTCCATGCGGAAATTTTCCTTAAAGAAGGCATCGGAGTTCTGCACAACATCTTCCTCCCAAAATGAACCATATCGTGGCTATTGCATATACATAAAATACATTATTTAATTGAAAATAGAAGATTATCTGCACTTTACTAACAAGGGTCCAAACGCGAGGAGGACGTTGCAGTTGCAAAACGAACTGCAGCTTTTCTGAGGATAGCCCAGACACTTCCATACACTTTAAAAGATTCGGTTCGTTTTGCGCCACAGCAGATAAAAGAATTAGATCGTCGTGTGACATATTTTGTTGATTTTCCGACATTATTTTCTTTTTGTTTACAAAATTTGTCTTCCTCTTTCCAAGACGCAAAGAAGCAAGACGCTGTGGTGTAAACGGCAAACCTGCTTCTTTGCGTCTTCGCCGCGTGGTAACGCACCAAGTGTAAAAACCCATATACGCCTTACTTTTCATTTAAAATCTTCACTTATTATCGCTTATTTTTCGAGAACATCATCCTTGCTGTATGCCTTTTTTCGGCTAAATTCTTCACTTACTATAGTGCCTTATTTTCGAGAAAATCATCGCTTATAGTAAACCTTATTTGTCGGCTAAAACATCGCTTATAGTAAGCCTTATTTTCGAAAATCATCACTTATAGTAAGCCTTATTTTTCGGACTTCTCGATGACCATGTCATCTATGCTCTTAGGACATCGCAATGTTAATGTCAGCAGTTCATCGTTCCGCGCGACATCACTTATGTCAGCAGAGGTGCTCACGCTGACATCGATGTTGAGACACATTTGTAAGCGATGACCCGTACTGCAGGGTAACTACAGTATATGTATGTATATGGATATGTATGCAGGTAATACGGATTACACAAATAATGAACGTAATTTAATTCCTGTTTTCTGTTTTGGGAAGGCTCTGTTCGTTGATGTAAACGGGGTGAATTTTTTGGATAGGAAAAAAAAAACTGTTGTACTTTGATTAAAGAAAAAGCGAAGGAAATATCAAGGTATGAAAATGATGGATGTGTACATATGTAGGTAGGGAAGCCCGTTTCGTACGGTCGCTGCGATCGGGTTCGATCTCCAGGTTCGAGTTCGAGGTTCGATGCGATCGCTTTGGACGCACTATGTTCGAAGTTCGAGTGTAGACGCGGAGGGGAACAAATTGGAGAATTTATGTACATGCATATGTCATTGCACTTGCCGATTTTTGGAGATTCTCCTAGGTATATGCAAAAGGAAAAAATGGCGCTCCTTCTTTCCCTCTTTGCCCTTTCTTCTTTTCACTTGCACTTTTCTTTTAGAATTTCTCACGATTCACTTAGCATTGTGATACCCAGCATAAAGCGGGTATATGCTATTTTGACAAGGTTCGGCACGTCGAATATTTTTTTGCAACATTTTTATATATGTCTATTATTTTTTTGAAGTTGTGAATTGAACATTACTGAGCATTCCATTCCAGCATTCCTCCGACAAATAAAATAAAAAAGTAATATAACAAAAATTCCAATACGATAGTGATAATTAATATTAATATTAATTAATTATTAATTAATATTTACATATTTGTTTTATTGCTTTGCTAAATTCTCTAAGGTAGCCATTCGATCTGTACGTGGTCCATTCCGCCATTCCACTATTGTTTTGTACTCAAGATTTATTTCGGGTGGGCAAAGCAAACCTTATATATTGTTGCTGGCCCCATTAGAATTCTCCACTATAATTCCATCGTTCCTCTACTTCATTCACCGCGTGTACCCGGACTTTTATGTCAAGTGATCGCGAGGCAGAGCATCTCCTCACAGTTCCAGGCTCATTACCTCTATCGCCCTCCGTAGAAGAAGCCCCTTCGGTTTCGGAACACGGGTATTCCAAAGGACGAAAAGTCCTGTTTCACGTACCACTCGTACCGTCACACAGAAGATCTCCGAGTCAAAAAAATGGCTTTGGATGATTTATAGCTGCATCAGACCGTCTCAGTAAATTCGAGGCAAAAATCAGCGCTCCATCCTCCGTAGAGGTCTCGCTATTCACTCTCAAGATTCGCCTGGAAGAGGTAAAGACCTTATGGGACAAAGTACGAGTGGAATGTGAGAACTGCACCAAGGCTCTCAATCTGGCAGAACCTGATGGTGAGACGATTCACTTCATGAGCGCAAAATACGATCACTGTTATGCAGTGTATGAAAGATGCGCGTCCGCTCTGCAGGAGCGAATCGAGAACGGGACGAACCCAGCTCCGGTATCAGTACCGAATTTCCAGCCACGAGGTTGCAGGCTCCCACCCCTTGAAACAGAGGTGTTCTCCGGAGATTATCTGAAATGGCCCACTTTCCGGGACCTATTCACTGCAATCTACGTGAACAATCCAAATTTATCGCAGGTGGAAAAACTTTATCACCTGACCCACAAGACTCGCGGGGAAGCGAAAGCTATCGTGGAGAAGGCTCCGCTCACAAATGAGGGTTTTGAGTCCGCATGGACCGCCCTCAAAGAGCGTTTTGAGAACAAGCGAACGCTGGTCAATAGCCAACTGAAAATCCTTTTCAGTTTCTCCCCTATCCAAAAGGAGTCCGGAGCTGCTCTAAAAGATCTCCAGAAAGCGGTCCAAGGATGCCTAACGGCCCTTGAACACTCCGACGTCCCCATTGATAACCGCTTCGCGGACGGCGTGCTGGTGTTCATAGTCTCCTCCAAGTTGCCTCAGATAACCTTATCGCTGTGGGAACAATCTCTGCCCAGCAAAAGCGAAATTCCGACGTGGGCAGCCATGAATAAATTCTTAGTGAGCGACATCTATCGCTCGAAGCGATTGAGAGTGCAGGCACCTCCATGTTTTTGCTTTCCACATCTGAAAGGAAAGAAACCTCTTCCAAGAAGGTTAATTCCTTTGAGGCAAAAGTCAGCGTCAAAACGCGAACATGCAACCTTTGCTCAAAGGAACCTCATTCCGTGCGTCAATGTTCTCGCTTTCTAAAAATGTCTGCTTATGATAGGTCTAACTACATAAAACAGCAAAGGCTATGCATGAACTGTTTTGCTAGGGGGCATCAAATTAAAGACTGCACGAGTCAGCATAACTGCTTCACGTGCAAGGGGCGCCACCACACACTTCTGCACCGTGGTCACCCCCCTCCAGAGCCCTCAAATCCAGTTCAGTTCCCTCGAATCCAAATCCAAGTCCAATAATACAGTCCACTTCATCCTCTAATGTCCAAAATTATTTCACAGCAAGCACACAGGGTGTTCTGCTAGGCACGGCTGTTATAAATATATGCCATTTGGGCACTAGCTATAAAGCACGTGCCTTGATCGATTCTGGGTCAGAAGCAACGTTCATCTCAGAACGCTTGTTCAGAATCATCAAGCTTCCTTTCAAGCCAGTTCAAGTGCAAGTATCGGGCTTGAACCAAGCAATAGCTGCGAGGCCTCAAAAGATATGCCACTTTCAAATAGGCTCCCCAACAATGCCGAGAATACACATAGAAACCTCGGCCTTTGTTCTTCCAAATGTGGCAGGCACCTTACCCTCGTATCCAATTTCTCAAGATTTTCTAAAGGACCTGCCAAATATTCCTCTGGCTGACCCTTCTTTTCATAAGAGCTCGCAGATAGATGTACTTTTAGGTGCAGATATCCTTCCGTCCATTTACGGCGGCTCCCTTCCCAATATTTGTGGATCACTACTGGGCCAAGAGACCATCTTTGGATGGATTCTCACTGGACCTGTAGCCGATTCGACTCGCACCTCAATTTCTTCCTTTGCGACAAGGAAGAAGCCAAGCTGGTAGAAGATTCTTCTGAGTCTGTCTGCGAAGACAATTTCATTCGAACCACCCGTAGAGATCCAAAGGGCAGATATATAGTATCTTTGCCTTTTCGAAATCCTGAAGGCATCAACTTAGGTCATTCAAGATCAATCGCGTTAGCTCAATTCCTCAAAAACGAAGGTCGTTTAAAACGGAACATTCCTTTGAAAGAGCAGTATGATCGCGTCCTCCAGGAGTACTTGGACTTAGGTCATATGCGACAAGTAGCTTCAAGTAACAATTCCGATAATTTCTATCTGCCCCATCATGCTGTTCAAAGTCGGACAGCACCACTACAAAGCTACGGGTAGTCTTTAATGCCTCCTGTCCGTCCTCAAATGGCAAGAGTCTGAACGAAATTCTCTATCCAGGACCGGTTCTCCAATCAGACCTGACGGTTCAGATTCTCCAATGGCGGTTCTTCCAATATGTCTTTAATGCGGACATCACAAAAATGTATCGGCAGATTACCCTCGATCCTTCACACACAAGATTCCAAAGGATCCTTTTCAGGAACGTAAATGGTGAGCTATGTGATTATGAGCTTACCACCGTTACGTTCGGGGTAAATTTTGCTCCATTCTTGGCCATTCGGGTGCTAAAAGAACTTGCGAAAGATGTCCTAAAGCGATTCCCACTGGCAAGTGACATCATATCCAATTCAATGTATGTTGACGATGTACTTGCTGGCGCTCACACAATACAAGGTGCAATCACAGCGATAAAAGAACTTTGTGCTGCTCTAGAGGGTGCGGGGTTTCCTTTGAGGAAATGGGCTTCCAACGAGAAGCAAGTCCTCGTGGATATTCCTAAGGAGCATTTATTATGTGCCGATTTTCTTGAAATGGAGGACGCTAGCTCAGCAAAAACTCTGGGTATCCGATGGCAAGCGGATAGTGATAAATTCCTTTTCAAACCATCCGAGGTAGCCTTAAGTTCCTCTTACACAAAAAGGAAAGTCCTATCCCAAATAGCAAAACTATTCGATCCAACAGGATGGCTCGCTCCATTCATAGTCCGAGCTAAGATCTTTATGCAAGAAATCCGGCTCGAAGGACCAAATGTTTGTAGTGCGAGTTCCTGCCAGTAGTTTTTGGTTCTTAGATCCTCCCATATGGAAATGGGAATCACATTGTTGGTTTTTCGGCAAATTCAGGCGAGAATTTCCAAATATCCGTTTTCACCGGGAAAGCCCTTAATGCTAACCCTGACTGGTTCTTTAGTGACTCGATCCTGTTCTGATCGCAGTGGCGTGTGGGACTAACCATATTAATCGCACAACTTTCGAAAGTCGTCGGGACAAACCTTTCTTTTCTAAGTGTTTTCCTTGACTGTTTTAACAACTTTGCATCTTTTTCTATGCATCTGTTTTCAACGTTACTGTTTTTATTTCAAACATTATCGCAACTTTGTTGTTGGTGCTGTGCGCCGTCTGACACAAACACCCATCTGAATACACACTGAAGACTGAGAGATCTGCTTTCCTCGCTTGAATACTTTCAGCTTTCCGGCTCGAAGGACCAAATGTTTGTAGTGGGAGTTCCTGCCAGTAGTTTTTGGTTGTGGTGGATATGTGGGGGTCGGCTTCTTGTGGTCTGGTACTTGGTGATTTTTGGAGATTCTCTTAGGTATATGCAAATGGAAAAAATGGCGCTCCTTCTTTCCCTCTTTGCCCTTTCTTCTTTTCACTTGCACTTTTCTTTTAGAATTTCTCACACGATTCACACAGAGCCTTCACCCAACGATTTCGTTACTATAATCGGAATTTTAGGTACTTAGCTGGCAGTTTTTCAGGAACAAGCTGGGGCGAGCGGATGGGGGGATAATATCCGTGATTTCCTTTTTCGACGAAAATCCAACCAGAGTTGATCCGGCTCGAAGGACCAAATGTTTGTAGTGGGAGTTCCTGCCAGTAGTTTTTGGTTGTGGTGGATATGTGGGGGTCGGCTTCTGGTGGTCTGCTACTTGGTGGTGATCGGAGTATGGGCCGACCAAACAGAACAAGGTGCGTGCTTCGGTTTTCAGTTTATTTCTAAGACTAAAATTTACAAAAGCTTAACTCTAAGAGACCGCTTCGCCGCTCTGCAACATTGCCATGGAGCTTTCGGTTCGAAGTTGAATGTTGCTGTTGGTTGGAGGTTAAGGGGTCGCATGGAGCATGCTCTTCGGCATGAACATAACAAAACCTGAGTTTTTGAGCGGAAGATTTTTATTTTTGTTTGAAAAATGCATAATAAAATCGATTTTCTTTATTGTGGTTGAAAACTATTCACGTTTTTGGATGGTGATCGCTCTAGAATTTCCTTTGTCTGTTTATTAACTCCTGGATCAGTTTTTCCCGCCTTTTAGCTCTCTCATCCTGCTTAATATGGTGCTCTTCTAGATATTCTTTTGCTATATCCCGAAGTACAGTCAATGCATCCATTTTGGTGCGCATGGGCAGGAGCCCATTGCTAGCAGAAAATGTGCTGGAACTGCAGGACCTGGCCAGGTCGACCCCGTTTATTCTGTGCCATCCTTCATCGAGTCTGCCATCTTATAATAAACATGGGGGTTCCCCGCAATTCGTCCATGCACTCCTGCCAAATATTGATGAGTACTGTTTATCCATCTCTGTAGATAACCTCAACCTGCAGCCTGTTATTGCTAATGAGGATGTTTTTATACCCGGTACTCGAAGAGTATAGGGGTATATTAGATTTGTGGGGATAACGGTTGTGTGTAACGCCCAGAAGGAAGCGTTTCCGACCCCATAAAGTATATATATTCTTGATCAGCATCAATAGCCGAGTCGATATAGCCATGTCTGTCTGTCCGTCCGTCCGTCCGTCTGTCCGTCCGTCTTCATTTGCGCCTATATCTCAGAGACTATTTAAGCTAGAGCAACCAAGTTTTGTATCCAGTCTCCTTTGTGATCACACTACTCCAATGTATTTCAAAATTTTACGCCGCCCCTTTCCGCCCCCACAAACGACGAAAGTCTGTGGCGTATACAATGTTGAAGATACGAGAAAACTAAAAACGCAGAATTATAGCGAATAATCATTTCTATCAGAGTGTTGAATCTAGATCAGATCGGATCATTATTATAGCTACAATGAAGAAAACCATTTCGAAAGTCATCGTTCCCTCTCGCTCTCTCTCACACGCGACCCTGTCTGTTTTGCTTATTCGTTTAAATGAGCGCCTAGATCTCAGAGACTATAAGAGCTAGAGCAACCAAACTTTCCATCCAAGCTCCTGTGATATCAAACCAGCACGAGTTTATTTCAAAATTTTGCCACGCCTCCTTCCGCCCCCACAAAGGACTGGAATCCACTGTGGAATCCACAATTTTTAAGTTACGAGAAAACCAAAAACGCAGAATCATGGAAAATTACCATATCTACCAGATTGCCGAATCTGGATCAGGTGGAATCAATGTTATGGCCAGAAGAAACAAATTAAATTTCAGTGGCTACGCAACGCCTGCCAAGCGCTGACTCATTCCCTCTCTCTCTGTCGCAAACACTTGTACGTCTCAAATATGTTGTTATACATGTTATGTAGAAATTTAGAAGCACATGTAAAAAGCATATGCAAACAAAATTGAAAACATGTATAATATTCCAAAAATGATTTGACTTCATTTTTTTGAAATATTATTTTTTGCCCAAAATTTAATTTGTCCCTTTTGCGAACATTGCTCATACATATATGTATGTATGTATGTATGTGTATACTGACTGAGTACCGGGTATAAGGTAGAGCCGCGGCCTTTGCCGCGGCTCACAACGTTCCCCCTCGTTTTTACTGCATTATATAGCATTATATTATTAATGTAGGGTTGGCAGATGCCTCTTAACAAGCAGAATATTGGTGAAATATCGATATGAAAGACTTTGATTTCGGAAGCGAAAAGACGTGTGTGAACGAGAAATGCAAAAACTGTACCTTAACATAATTAACACAAAGATTAAATTAAACAATGTATTTAATCGAACAATACGACGACGTGTGCTGTTTTTATTAACAGAGATTCTGGAGCAGACTATTTCTCACTTGCCGGGAACTCATTAAAGAACACTACATTAATATGAAATTAGTATATAAATAGGCTTTTTACACTTGGTGCGTTACCTATCGATATCGGAGAAGACGCAGAGAAGCAGGTTTGCCGTTTACACTACAGTGTCTTTGCGTCTTGGGAAGAGGAAGAAAAATTTGTAAACAAAAGAAATAATGTCTGAAAATCAACAAAATATGCCAGAAAAAGAGCTAATTCTTTTATCTGCGGTGGCGCAAAATGAAGCGAATCTGTTGAAGTGCATCGAAGTGTCTGGGCTATCCTCAGAAAAGTTGCAATTCGTCTTGCAACTGCAACGTCCTCCTTGCGTTTGGACTCTTGTAGGTAAAGAGTAGACAATGTTCTCTCTTTTCAATTAAATAATTTATTCTTCATTGCAATAGCCACGATATGGTTCATTTTGGGAGGAAGATGTTGTGGAGAACTCTGATGCCTTTTTTAAGGAAAATTTCTGCATGGCAAGGAGTACTTCAACATTCTCGTTGGACTGTTGCCCAATCTCAAAAAGAACAAAACTCCTTTTCGACTGACAATCCCTCTGGAGAAGAGAATAGCCATAGCCCTTTATTGCCTAGGATCGCCTGCGGAATATCGCACGGGAGTCTATTTGGTGTGTCAAGGGCTTTTGTCTGCCTCATATTACTGCAGTTTTGTCGCGAGGTAGTTGCTCAATTCGCTGACAAGTATCTGCAAGCAGAAAAGACTTTCTCACCCTGAGAAGATCACGGAAACAGTGAGAGGATTCAAAATCATGGGATTTGCAGTAAGCAATTTGAAATCAACTATATTGTTGAAATGCTTCTCTTAATAATAAAATTAGTTTAAACAATTTGTTCTAACCATTACATGATTTTTTGCCTCTTTTTACTCAGTTAAAAATTTTATTAGTTTTGATAGTTCCGCTGATTAGGCAGAAAAGTACGAAAATTGCTGTTATGCGCACAGAAATACCAAAACGAAGTTGCATCGGAAAACGACGCAACTTTTTGCCATCACGAGGGCCCTATGCTAAACCTATGTAAAAAAAACTGCGTTTCTGGGAAGAAGTAAAGAATCAAGACGCAGCCTCAGTGTAAACGGCACCTAAAAATACATACATATATAAATTAAACTTTCTACCACTAGATTTTTCTGTCCCTCCTTCCATTTTTTTCTCTCTTTTAAAACTTTTCTGTGAAATTTAATTTGGCGGGCTGTGTTGCTGTTTTTTTTCTCGTTAGTCATTGTTTACTTTGCCCAATTTTAGTTTTTCGCTGTGATTGTCAAATATTTAGGGTTACATTATCGCATCGAAACGTGCGGCTGAGAAACATTCAAAATAGTCGGTGGAACTAACTGGGAAATTCTCAAAACGGCAAAACCTAACTAGGAAATAGACGGCAATCGGTGCCCAGTGCGAATAGCCTATAACTTATGTATGCATAGCCACCGCTAACGTTCGGGAGCGCTGCTGCACTCTATCCGTAAAAAGGCGCTCTGCAGCCGCCGCTTCGGCTCTAGCTATGCTTTGCTGAAAGTTAAAAAATTAGTTCTATGCTAATCTCTCCGCGCATTGGTTGCATACAGACCTCGGTTAGAAATGAGCATTTATCAGGCTGGGCAAATAACAAGCAATTGGCTTAAGTTAAGCCGCCAGTAAAATTAAATATTATAAACTTTTAATCAAATCATTTGATATGTTTCTGGACTAAAATATGTGCCAAAAAAGCTTGGCATCTCAATCAATATATTAGGCTGAGATTAAGGTGTATGTGTTACACGTTTAGTTTGCTTCTGGGATATATATAAATTTTTTTTCACGAAGCCGTTGTCGAAACATACTTCCATTACCTTAGAATTGATTAGATATTATGGTATTTTGTGAAGACATATGACCGAAATATAATATATGTTTCATTTTGTATATCCTTTACATGCTAATTTTTGTAATTAACAATACAAGAATGTATTGAGCGAATGTACATATGCACCAAACTTCACATTAGAAAAATTCTCTGTAGTATATTTCGCCTGTGTCGCATCAATAAGCAGCACTCAACGAGCGAGGAAAATAAAAGTCGTTTGCGTATGTATGCGTATTTGTAAGTGAAGACCGCTTACTCTGAGCCTCTCGATTGGCGGCTCTTCTGCTGACTCTGAATGTGAGAGCGAGCAATTGGATCGCCTCTATAAGTTGTTATTTAATGAGCAGAACAAGAATAACGCAGCTGAGAACAATCACCCAAAAACTAAAACTAAGAGAAAGGAATGGTTCTTCTTAGAACGACAGCAAGAGTGCATTGCTCGTTACAGTTATATTAATGCACAGACCGCAAAAGGAAAAAATGGTCAATTGTTTTTTGCGGGCTCTGCTTTGTATACGACAAAACTAATCATACCTTTAAAAGGAAGAAACTTGATGAGTTATTTATTTATTAACATAAATTGTAAACCATTACCAATGCTTTTGCATTAGCTTATGCCTTTTTTATAATTTTTTTCTTAGCCCAACAACAATTATGGTGCTGAAATAATTGGTATGGGCAAGAACACTCGATTAGGATATTGATACATCGGAGGTGGTGAGGGCTGAAAACGTAAAAGTCAAAATCAGAGCCTGTCTGTATTGTTTAAAAGACATTTGAAAGTTTCATCGGACTATCTCTGGAAAAAACACTTGTACAATACAAATTATTTTCACGGACATTTAAAAAAACAAAATTTATGTTTTGAAACGGTCCTAGGAATACCACTTATAACAATAAATAGAAGAATAACCCATTTAAAACAACTTTTAGGTCACTCCTTATATGGTTAAAAAATTCCGCTATGTTGACGACGGTATCTTGACTAACTTGTCTATTTCATTCACTTTACTTTATTCACTTAGATTGTAATATATATTTTGGGAAAATTTTTAAAAATCTTTAGAAAATGCCAGTTGAGGAGAAAGTATTCCTTGAGGATAACATCGGAAAACGATTAGATCGCTGTGTATCGGACACCATTGTAAAAGGAGGTGAGTAACTACTTATGTAATGAGTAAACCAAAGACTTAATCGTACACCACATGCATAAATATGCTTATAACTTGTATTTATGCCAATAATACAAACACTTGGAGGAGATAAAAATGAATGTTAATTAATGTGAAATATCTGGGAAATTATGTTGGGCTTTTTTACATTTATATAATATGTACAAGAAATTTCCAATATAAAAATATAATACATATATATAATTTCCTATACATATATGTTTAAATACCGTTGATAAGGGTATTTTGAGCTCTTATTATATTCAGAAAGTTAATTTTGACATAACCACGATTTAATTAAACTTTGGTGCTTGTACAAGCTTTTTAATGCTATTATTCCATTTACAAAACCCTTCTTTTTTAGGTGGAGGACTAATTATTGGATCTGCTGTGTCGCTACTGTTTTTAAGACGACGAGCGTGGCCGGCATGGCTGGGTACTGGATTTGGAATCGGCGTGGCATATAGGACATGTGAAAAAGATTTAAACAGTTTAAAGTAGCATGTAAATAAAAATGCAATGAATTGAAGAGTTAGTTTTATTGTGTTTAATTATTTAAAAATAGTATAAAACCAAATTTAGTGTGTATGAAATAAAAATGTAATTTCAAAACTAATTGTACGATTGAGTAAACGCAAGACCAATTGGAGGGGGCAGACTTAGCCGAATTCCTCGTGCCCAAATGCCAAGAACGAGCGCGAGAGCAGCTTACATGTAAGGAAGCGCACACTGGGCAAAACAGTGTAAAATCAAAGACAATATAAACAGAGGCATAAATGAAATTTAATAGAAAATAGTTGAATCCTTAAAAGTCGTCCTTGAAGGACATGTGATGTATCATATGAAAGTCATCAAATCGCAGATCAAGAGTATGTAATCACATCGGCGGAAAGTGGTACATGGAAGCCGTAAGCTATTGTTGAGTTTTATTTTAAGCGAAAAAAATAAAAATCATTGATAAATAATCATTATTTTTGAGTTTTTTTTTTATCAAAAATAATAATTATTTATGATTATTATAAAATTAATCAAAATTAATCATTATCCGTGAGGAAAATCCTAAAAATCATTATACAATCATTATGACGTGATTTTTAAAATATAACTTATAATGATTACGGTCCCTGATAATAACACAAAAAAATACCCAAAACAATAACAATTATCCAAAACAACAACAACTAAAAGGACAACAAAAAACATGAAAAACCACACAAAAAATCAATAAAAACAACACAGGAAGTGACCCGAGCAAGCCATTTTTGGCGTAAAAAACTCTAAACTTTAAATATTTAAAAAAAAACGAGGGGGAACGTTGTGAGCCGCGGCAAAGGCCGCGGCTCTACCTTATACCCGGTACTCAGTCAGTATATACATATGTACATACATATATGAGCTTGCGATTTATGCAATTTTTTATATGTTCGCAAAAGGGACAAATTAAAAAAAAAGGGCCAAAAAAATAATATTTCAAAAAATGAAGTACATTTTTGGAATATTATACATCTTTCCGATTTTGTTTGCATATGATTTTTACATCTGCTTCTAAATTTCTACATGACATGTATAACTACATATGTATTCGAGACGTACACTTGTGTACGAAAGAGAGAGGGAATGAGTCAGCGCTTGGCAGGCGTTGCGTAGCCACTGAAATTAAATTTGTTCCTTCTGTCCATAATATTGATTCGAACTGATCCATATTCGACAATCTGGTAGATATGGTAATTTTCCATGATTCTGCGTTTTTGGTTTTCTTTTATCTTAAAAATTGTGGATTCTACAGATTTTCGTTCTTTGTGGGGGCGGAAGGGGCGTGGCAAAATTTTGAAATAAACTCGTGCTGGTTTGATATCACAGGAGCTTGGATTGAAAGTTTGGTTGCTCTAGCTATTATAGTCTCTGAGAACTAGGCGTCAAAAAATACGAATGGGCAAAGCAGATGGGGCCGCGTGTGAGAGAGAGCGAGAGGGAATGATGACTTTCGAAATGGTTTCCTTCATTGTAGCTATAATAATGATCCGATCTGATCCAGATTCAACACTCTGATAGAAATAGTCTTTCTCTATGATTCTGCGTATTTAGTTTTCTTGTATCTTCAAAATTGTGTGTGCCACAGACTTTCGTCCTTTGTGGGGGCGGAAAGGGCGGGGCGAAATTTGGAAATACATTTGGAGTAGTGTGATCACATAGGAGACTGGATACAGAACTTGGTTGCTCTAGCTTTAATAGTCTCTGAGATATAGGCGCAAATGAAGACGGACGGATGGACGGACGGACGGACGGACGGACAGACGGACGGACAGACAGACATGTCTATATCGACTCGGCTATTGATGCTGATCAAGAATATATATACTTTATGGGGTCGGAAACGCTTCCTTCTGGGCGTTACACACAACCGTTATCCCACAAATCTAATATACCCTTAAAGTCTTCGAGTACCGGGTATAAAAACT
>JAWNKY010000888.1:0-204675 GCA_035041765.1 Drosophila algonquin
CGTCTGTGGTACCGCTGGACCGCCGATGCTGACAAGCTGACTCCGACCACTCCAAAAGTGCAGCAGTTGATTTCGTTCGCTACTCAAAAGGCAACGACAGCTGCCTGCGATGAAAATTCGGTAGCCGAATTTATCCCCTCGGAGAACATGTAGCCAAAATCGTCTGTAGCGTCCGTGTCCGCAAACTCATTAGCTGTCCCCCCAATTCCAACCCCACCAGAGAATATACGTCCCGGACCACCGGGTATTACCATCACAGGTGATAGGCCTGTGGTGCCAAGATTGGTGGGGATCCCACCAAAGAGACAAGTTTTTGTCTCACGGCTTGCCCCTGACTCCACAACTAAAGATGTGACGGCTTATATCCAAAGCCACATAAAAGCCGTTGATGTTAAGGTGGAAAAGTTTAACTTCTCGTATGCCAGGAAGATAGCTGCTTTTAAAATAAGTGTCTCCCAAACTCACTTTAACACCATCTGTTCGGCCAAATTTTGGCCGGAGCATTTAGTAATGAAGGAGTTTAAGGCAAAGAAGAAGACTAGGCCCCCAATAACTCTGCCAACTAATCAGACCAGTGCTCCATCGTCATCTTCCCATCTTCTAACTCCACCCGTCCAAAAAACTAACAAACTCTCTTCTAGTGACCTATCAGAATGTTCGAGGCTTGCGTAGTAAGCTCAGCATTCTTTTCCAGGATAGTGTCGCAGTTGCATCCCATCGTTATGGTGTTTACCGAGACCTGGTTAAAGCCGGACCTTCTTGTTCCGACGTTTTGGCAGGTCGGTACACAACTAATAGAAAGGATCGTTCGTCTCGACGTGCAGGAGAGGTTCTAATTGCTGTGGACTCAAACTTTTCGTCGGAACTTTCACAGTGCAGATTCAGCAGGAACTGGAATTCCTGTGTGTAAAATTGATTCTTCTCGCTTTCTCAGTTTTCATAACTTGCTCGTATAATCCACCTTCTTCGGATATCGCAATTTACGAGCAGCGCTTGTCCAAAATAACTGCTTTGGTCTTTGTTAAACGAGTCAAGAGCCTAGTGCCCTTGTCGCGACATGACTTTGTTGACGGCTTGTTTGACCTTTCTCTGTCGCAAGTTAACCATGTTAAAAATTCCTTGGGTCGATTTTTGATCGTGCTTTGTAACGCATGCGACCATAGCGTTGTTAACTCGAGTCCCTCCGCTCACTATACCTGAAGATACCTACCATCCTACTTTCAAAGTGTCGTTTGACATAGGACCAACTGTATTGGATCGGTCGGGTAGACTACCCCAATGTGTCCGCTGCTTCCGTAAAGCCGAGTCTACGAAGCTTAATAACCTCATTAGAGATTTTGATTGGTCCGCTTTATATTTGTGCAGTGATGTTACGTTAGGCACTAACATTTTCTATGATGCACTGGACTCACTTTTTGACTCTTGTGTCCCACTTTCCTGTCCGATTAGATCAAGAACACCTCCTTGGTTTACCAAGGAGTTATCCTATCTAAAAAACTTAAAATCAAGACGATATAAAAAATTTCAAGAAGTTGGCTCTCCTTTTTCTCTTTCTCATTATGTAATAGCTCGGTCAAACTTTTCAGTTCTTAACGCTCAATGCTATCAGAACTACATAAGAAAGGTAGCAAGTCTGACGCAATGAAGAGGTATATCTATGTTATCCGCTATTCCTAACGTGTTTGAGAAAATTTTAACTCCGCACCTGCACCACCTATGCAGATCACTTATATCCCCGTGTTGATGATCTTGGTGTTCAATTAGATCCCAAGTTAAAGTTTTCAGAACATAT
Organism: Drosophila algonquin; assembly: GCA_035041765.1. Lineage (NCBI taxonomy): Eukaryota > Metazoa > Arthropoda > Insecta > Diptera > Drosophilidae > Drosophila > Drosophila algonquin. The sequence goes on from JAWNKY010000888.1 coordinate 1,793, forward strand.
TTCTACCATGGTGAATAAGGTGGAGGTCAAAGGAATTTGACGACCCGTATATAACAAAGACTCTCTACACCTCTCTGGTTCGTCCGATTTTAGAATACGGCTCTTGTGTATGGTGCTCTCAGTACAACGAACACCAGGACCGTATAGAATCAGTTCAGAAAAACTTTTTACTTTTTGCTCTACGCGGCCTCAGCTGGGATGCAGGTGTGAGACTGCCGTCTTACCGTAATAGATTGCTTTTAATAAACCTTCCAACCTTAGGTAATCGTAGGAAAATCCTTGGTGTGATTTTTGTGCACAACTTGATGAAGGGTGATGTAGATAGCCCTGACCTGTTGAGCCGCATAAACTTCACGATTCCTATTAGAAGCAATAGGAATAATACATCGTTGTTTCTTTCGCTTCGTAGATCGAATTATTCCTTGCATGAGCCGTTTAGGGTCCTATGCTCGGATTATAATTCCCTCTACCAAATTATATTTACTACTAACTCCCTTCCTAGTCTTTAATTACTGATACTCTTATATATTTCCCGTAATTAGAAATTGCTTCGATTTTTTAGTTAGATTAGTTCTACTTTTCCTCGAACACTAGTCTAACACCTATCTTTCCTGCATGTCCGCGATCGGTTCTGTTAACGAGTCGCGCGCTATGCGGCAGCGCCCCTCGGTCGGTTGGGCGGGAGGTGGGTTGCGTTCTTGCCTGGAATCCGCGGGTAACAGCCATCGGCTGGTGTCGCTTGGGCCACTGGATGGTGCAGTCATTGCATATCAACGTCCTAAACAAAAAAATGAGTTTGGGAGACACTTATTTTGAATGAAGCTATCTCCCTGGCATAAATGAAGATCAACTTTTCCACCTTAAAATCCACGGGTTTTTTTTTTTGCTATGAATATAAGACGTCACATCCTTAGTTGTGGAGTCAGGGGATAACCGTGAGACAAAAACTTGTCTCTTTGGTGGGATTCCCACCAATCTTGGCACCACAGGCCTATCACGTGTGATATATATATATTCTCTGGTGGGGTCGGAATTGAAGGGACAGCTAATAATTTTCGGACATTACGGACACGAACGCTACAGACGATTTTGGCTGCATGTTCTTTGAGGCGATGAATTCGGCTACCGAATTTTCATCACCAGCAGCTGTCGTTGCCTTTGGAGTAGCGAACGAAATCAACTGCTACACTTTTGGAGTGGTCGGAGTCAGCTTTTCAGCATCGGTTGGCTGAGGGACAGTTGGCAATTGCAGATTCCGCTTTGAATCTTTTGCGTGTAGGAGATATGAGCAGTTGTAAACCACTAAATTGAGACTCTATTTCTAGGAGCCGATCGTATTGCTTTTTAAAGCCACCGGTCAGCTCCTTAAAGCCTTCCGCGTTTGCCTCATAAATATAACCATGTTATTCTCAACCAACCGGCGTGCCGCATAACCATTAGGTTAGGATTAGGATTTATTTTGAAAAGACACCGGCTGTTTAGGCAAAATAAAAGGAAAATAAGTGGAACTCAAAATAAAAAAACGTCTGGTCACTACGAAAAAAATCGAACGATATGCTTTTGCCTTCTTTATAAATAGTTTTCAACTGCAAAGAAAGCTTAGAAATAATTGCTCAGGGCACGACACTGCGTTTCCGTGCTAATAGCTGTTGCAGCACGATTCCGTTATCAGAAAAACATACAATTAATAAATACATTTTTGCGAAAAACAGCACAAATATGCGCTAAAAAGCTCAGATTATGCTTATTACATACTCAATTGTGTACCTAACTAAACAGTCTTATATGGGTAAGAATTGCATTGCTGTTAAATTATTACTGGTTACAGTGTACCCTCGATTATGAGCATATTAGATCTCCCTCCTTTTGAAGAATAACGTAACCTAGTGAAGTTATGTTTAATTTATTTAGTTATTTTTATATTTAATTTAATTTTTTGTTGTGTTGTTGTGTTTTTATACCCGGTACTCGAAGAGTATAGGGGTATATTAGATTTGTGGGGATAACGGTTGTGTGTAACGCCCAGAAGGAGGCGTTTCCGACCCCATAAAGTATATATATTCTTGATCAGCATCAATAGCCGAGTCGATATAGCCATGTCTGTCTGTCCGTCTGTCCGTCCGTCCGTCTGTCCGTCTGTCCGTCTGTCCGTCTTCATTTGCGCCTATATCTCATAGACTATTAAAGCTACAGTAACCAAGTTTTGTATCCAGTCTCCTGTGTGATCACACTACTCCAAATGTGTTGCAAAATTTCGCCCCGCCCCCTTCCGCCCCCACAAAGGACGAAAGTCTGTGGCATACACAATTTTGAAGATACGAGAAAACTAAAAACGCAAAATCATAGAGAATGACCATTTCTATCAGAGTGTTGAATCTGGATCAGATCGGATTATTATTATAGCTACAATGAAGAAAACCATTTCGAAAGTCATCATTCCCTCTCGCTCTCTCTCACACGCGACCCCATCTGCTTTGCCCATTCGAATTTTTTGACGCCTAGTTCTCAGAGACTATAAGAGCTAGAGCAACCAAACTTTCTATCCAAGCTCCTGTGATACCAAACCCGGACGAGTTTGTTTCAAAATTTTGCCACGCCTCCTTCCGCCCCCACAAAGGACGAAAATCTGTGGAATCCACAATTTTTAAGGTACCAGAAAACCAAAAATGCAGAATCATGGAAAATTACCATATCTACCAGATTGCCGAATCTGGATCAGGTGGGATCAATATTATGGCCAGAAGAAACAAATTAAATTTCAGTGGCTACGTAACGCCTGCCAAGCGCTGACTCATGCCCCTCCCTCTCTCTCTCTGTCCTAAACACTTGTACGTCTCAAATACATATGTAGTTATACATGTCATGTAGAAATTTAGAAGCAGATGTAAAAATCATATGCAAACAAAATCGGAAACATGTATAATATTGCAAAAATTTACTTCATTTTTTGAAATATTATTTTTTGCCCATTTTTTTAATTTGTCCCTTTTGCGAACATATAAGAAATTGCATAAATCGCAAGCTCATATATGTATGTACATATGTATATACTGACTGAGTACCGGGTATAAAGTAGAGCCGCGGCCTTTGCCGCGGCTCACAACGTTCCCCCTCGTTATTATTAGTATTATATTTTTTTTTGTTTATACTTAAATTTTATTTTGTATATAATGCAATTTTTTCAATTTATTTTTATTAATGATATAATAATTTCTTTCTTTTGTTCGGTTCACGGTTTCTCTCGCTTTGTAAAAACTATTCCAAAGATCAATGAGGCAAAGTGACAGTGACACAAGTGAGAAAAGCAATCCAGGAATTATATATATGTATATGAATATATATATTGCACAAGGATATTTACATTTATTTAATAACTCATCAAAATTTAAATATTTTTCCTTTTTTGATACATAGTAAAAATAAGGGATACTTCCAGAAATATAGTTTTTATTTGAAAACTGAAAACTTAAACTGAAATAATAATATTCCTTGACGTTAGCTGAACGGTTTCATAATTTTTTTTTTTGAAGTGGTGCGGTTTCTCTGATTTGTATATACTATTCTACTTTACATACATATATATATATGTACATACAACAAAAAATTGCCGAATTGACAGCGTCCCATGGGTGTGTGGACAATCAAACAAGCTGCATAGAAGCTGAAAATCACCGCGACGGTCTCACAATACCCTGTCCGTAAGGCTAGCGACGAGGGATATCCAGTTCAGTGCACATTGGGCTAGACATCCGAAATCTTGGCCCTAAGTAATTAATTAGTTGATTGTAATGATATATGTACATATATACATACATATAAGACCAGAGATAAATTTCAGACCAATCCGACCACGCCCCTTACTACCGCTAATTGCTAGTTGTTTTTATTTATTAATGATACATATGATAAATGTGTTAAAATATGTGTAATACCTATATATGGGCATTTCTCTGATGTCGGACGTTTGTAAGCATTTCAAGTTGTAAAAATGTAAAAAAAAAAACGATTTTGAAAATTGTTTTACCGTTATGATTCACCACTTGACTAGCCCTATAGCTGGTGCTAAGTGCAATTTTGGGCTACTGTTCGTTTTCGAGATATTTGCAAAAAATCATGGTATTCGCACGGATCAAATATAGAAGTGGTTTTCGCGGCGACCAATTCAAACTCATATTTCCGCGAACGTTGAGACGATATATTTATGAGAATTTCTGATTAATGGTCTGCATTGATGACTCTTTAAAATAGTTATAGTTTTAAGCATGTATGGCTTGTAGTTTTTTGGTAAATTCAATTTAAACCTCTGTCGCACGGGACAAAAATTTCTTGGCTTATAAATGTTACAAAAATTCCGTTAACCGATATTGAGAAAATTGTCTGGGATTTTTTTAGATAGTTCAGTATGTAAGCGAGACTTTGAGGAAAAACTTTTATCAAGAATCATCTTTCTTATAGGCGAAAAAAATAATGGAAAACATGACAAAAAAAATACAAAAAAAGTGAACTTCTGCTAATTTGAATAGGGTTTTAGATCAAAGTTAATGAAATTATATGTCAATAAATTAAATTGGCGGATTATCTTTTATCTTATTATTATCTTTTAAAAACAAAATCCCTAGAAAATTATATTAAAATGCGTTTTAATTGAATTTTAATTTTTGGCCTCGGTGGACCTCGTCAGAGAAATGCACATACATATATACATATATGTAGGTATATGAAATAAAAATAAAAGTCAAATATTTGGATCTCAATGCGCGAGTTTCAAATATTAAACGATATTAATATTTCTCTTTGCACTCAATTTCTATTCCCCATAGTCAAATTTTGATCAATAGGCATCACCCCGATTTAACTAACGCCGCTAGCTACCACTGCCGTCAATATCATTGTCTCGAAATCATTATATCATTAGATTCTACATTAAATAACCAAAAGTGTTTCCATTGGCTCCGGGAACCCCTCCTCATTGTCCTCTGAATATTCCGGTCATATATATATATATTCACGGGGACACAACCCATGGTGGCCCATGAGGGGAACCCAGCCGCAAAACACATACAATTTCGTAGACATATTTCAACGCAGTCAGGCTGATAAACGAAAAACTGCAACAGAGGAATGCAATAACCGCAATAACTGTGCAAAACAGCAAGCGGTGCTAGAGCGGTGCCCCGCTCTCTTCGCTAACGTCTCAGTGCTTGCGTATTGATTTACGCCCCGCTCTTTTCGCCCACGGCTCATCGCATTAGGTCAGATCATTTCCGCTGTGGGGAGCACTGGTGTGCTGCCACACCCCGCCGTCTTCAAGGAGGATAATATGTCCACAAAACAACGTATCGTTTTTGATGCTTCTGCCAGGCCTAGCAATGGACGTTCATTAAACGATATACTTTGCACAGGACCTTTGTACGCTTCAAAACGACATGTCTTCGGTCATCCTAATTTTGCGGAAAAATCGTAATGTATTCACAGCAGACATATAAAAAATGTATCCTTGACGACGCACAATTTCAGTTTATTTTATGGCGGGCGGAGGATGGAGCCATCAACACGTACGCATTGTCGACGCTTACGTTCGGAACAGCCTCGGAGCCGTACACGGCTATCAGATTCATTCACCAATTGGCGCAAGATGAACGAGGTTCGTTCCCGAAGGCTGAAGATGTCCTCATGAACGTTGACGATATCTTATCGATCACACCATAGAAGAAGCATAAGTAAAAAGGCTTCAAGTTGAGGCATCTATAAAATCCGCCTGCATGAAATTGCGCAAATGGTAAAGCACCAATTCAAGGCTATTGCGTTCGATCCCTGTAGAGCATTGCTGCTGTCAAACCCTATTGAACTGGGATAACAGTGATCTCATAAAGGCTTTAGGAATGTATTGGCTCCCCAACAAGTACTGTTTTAAGTTTATAATTAGCTTTCAATTTAAAGAAAGTTCAACCAAAAGGACGATCTTATCCAGCATCGCTAGGCTCTTAGACCCGCTAGGGTTAATTGCGCCTGTCATCATCTCGGGGAAGCTGATCCTAAAGGAGGTAACCATGGCTGCGCATTCAGACGGTACAAAGGTGACTGCAGAGGATCGGAGATATCAGCATTGGTCGATGGATTCATTATCGCAATTGTAGCGTCGATGCAACTACATGCGTTCTGTGATGGGTCCTCGACAGCATATACAGCGGCCGTGTATCTCCGAGTGGAACATGTCGACGGGTCATTTTTCGCATCCCTTCTTATGGCCATCCCGCGTACCGAGCTAAGCGGTGCGGTATTGGCCATCAAGCTCGTGAAGTGGATAGTGGCTTCTCAAACGTTTGCTACGTGCTACGATTGTCCTGCAACCAATGCAGGGTGACGTTAATAGGTGGAAAACATTCGTCGCCAAGAGAGTTGCCTTCATTTTGGACCATTCTACACCAAGTGAATGGTGTCACGTGAGTACGACAGAGAACCCAGCGGACTGTGCGACGAGAGGACTCTCCCCAGAGGAGCTGAAGGATATTGGATTGTGGTGGAAGGGATCAGGTTGGCTCCTGCGAGATCAGTCCTCGTGGCCATCCAAATAGGTGTCTGAGATCTCTATGGCTGACCCCACGTTGAAAGCAAAATCGGATAAAATTCACGTCCAGGGACTCTCAGCTATAGAGCGTTTTTCCACATATACTCAAGATGTAAAAGTCATTGCCTACATTCTGCGATTTAAGCACAACACGTCTAACAAGGGAAATCGGCGCACAGGTCCTTTAAAAATCGAAGAACTAGACCAAGCTCTGTCTTATATTGTGCACACCGTCCAACTTGAATCCTTCCCGGCAGATCTAGCCGGAAAGAAGAGAAGCTCCAAGCCATTACCATCCAGGAGCAAATTGGTAGATCTGTCACAATTCATGTCCCACGGCATCGCAAGGATAAGGGGACGTTTGCGGTACTCAGCTTTACAATATGATCGCCGTCATCCAAACATTCTGCCTGGCTCCCATCACTTCACAACATTGGTTATCAAGAACTCTCATTGTTCGATACTGCGCGGAGGTGCGCAGCTAACTTTGGCCCACGCACGCCAACGGTTCTGGATCATCACTGGGACTCAAGCAGTTCGTCGAGTGATCAGGAAATGTATGCGATGTTTCCGGGTCCGAACACCAACGTCCACCCAAATTATGGGAGATCTACCTCTTCATCTAGTCAATCCGCCGAGCCGCCCATTCATCGCGACCGGAGTAGATTATACCGGCTCCATAAGGCTCAAAGCACCGCGTCTACGAGGCGCTAGTGTATACAAGGGCTACATTGCTATCTTCATTTCTCTGTCGACAAAGACTCTGCACTTGGAAGCAGTGACAGGCCTCACTGTAGAGCATTTTTTTGCATGCTCTGGACAAGTTTACAGGTCGACGAGGGTTAGTCAAACACCTATATAGCGACAACGGTACCAACTTTGTCGGTGCGGACAATGCTCTGAAGACGGTGCATGCTCAGCCACGAAAGGATTTTGATGAGATGATCGCACCACGTCGTTCCGGGAGAAGCTTCTTAATCACCAAACGATGATTCGCCACTTTTGGAAGGGTTGGAGTCACTACTGGCTAGCTCATCTGCAGCAACGGCCAAAGTGGTGCCAGGAAGCAGAAAACTTCAAGCTCAACGACCTCGTTCTAGTAAAGGATAATAGATTTCCTCTTCAACCAGGACAGGACTCATTGGTTTGCGTGGTTTCACTTAAAACAACGCAAGGAAAGTTTAAGCGATCAGTATCAAAACTAATGTCGACATTATCGCATTCTCAATACGCACACTCAAAAAACCACCCTCTAATTTTATATATATAGACTGGCGCATGCATCTTGCTTTTATCTCTCTTTTCTAGAACCCTCAAACCAAGTATTTTTAGCGGATTGTCGGCGCGGGAACAAGGAAATCTTAATGCTAGATCTAGCATTGGCTGGCGGTTCAAATCGGTTTTGCATCACTGGTCCCAAGGTGGCAAACTTTCCAATCTAGGCTCTCTCGGAACATTGGCGGTCATAGGTCAACATCATAAGTCTGCTTGTGAACGTCACCGAACACAGCATCACCCCGATTTAACCGCTGCAATCAGCGGCCTGCTCATTGTCCTCTGGATATTCCGGTCATATATATATGTATATATATATTCCCGAGGACACGACTACACAACGGGTATACGATAATGATTTTCTGATCTTTAAAAATCATATTACTGCCCTATTTAGTCTTCCCAAAATGATCCAGTATTCAGTGTCGACCTTAAGGAACCTAATAGATACTGTTATCATCGAAAAATGGTTCATTGTCGTCGATTAAGTGACCAAGCAGAAATGGGAAGATTTATAGAAGCTACCACTTTGGACCGACTGCGAAAATGTGCTTAATTGTAGAAATAAACGAGGGGGAACGTTGCTCTACTTTACACCCGGTACTCAGTCAGTATATATGTGAGCTTACGATTTATGTAATTTATTATACATATGTTCGCCAAACGGACCAAATAATTTTAGCCAAAAAGAAAATTTAAAAGATTTAAATTGAACCCTTTGGAAGATTTTTATTTTTTATATGTTATTTGCTTTCAATTTTGTTTACATATCTTTTTTTCATCTGTCTTCTATATTTCTACATCTAAGCGCTTGAAAGGCGTTCGGTAGGCACTGAAATTTAATTTTCCTTCTGGCTGTAATAGTAGTAGTGATCCAGTTTCGGGAGTCTGGTAGATACGGTAGATTCTTGTGTTTTAAAAGTTGTGGATTCCACTGATTTTCTTCCTTTGTGGGGAGTAAGGGGGCGTTGCAAAAATTTAAAACACACTTGTATTGAAGTGGTATCACAGGAGCTGGGATAGAAAGTTTGGTTGCTCTTGCTCTTATAGTCTCTGAGATCTAGGCGCTCATCTGGGCGAATGAGCAAAGCAGACGGGGTGTCGTGTGAGAGAGAGCGGGAGGGAGCAATGACTTTTGAAATGGTTTTCTTCATTGTGGCTATATTAATGATGCGATCTGATCCAGATTCAATACTCTGATAGATATAGCCATTCTCTATGATTCTGGGATTTTAGTTTTCTTGTGTCTTCAAAATTGCGTATGCCACAGATATTTGGTATTGTGTGGGCGGAAAGGGACGGACCGAAATTTTGAAAAAAACTTGTAATAGTGTGAAATTAGAAATGTCTGGATATAAAATTTGTTTGCGCTAGCTTTTACAGTTTCTGAGATCTAGGCGATAATGAAGACGGACAGACGGACGGCCAGACGGACATGGCTATATCGACTCGAATATTGACGCTGATCAAGAATATATATACTTTATAGGTTCGGAAACAGTTCCATCTGGGTATTAAACACATCCACTGTGAGTATAAATCGAATATACCCCTATAATCTTCTAGTATCGGGTATAAAAACCAACAACGCTGCAACATTTGGTTTGCTGGCGGTAATGAGAATCTCCTCCTTCACACCAGAATCAAACCTCCACTCCACATGCTCTCTATACGACATCCATGGGTAGAGTTATTCTAGCTACGTCAATCCGTAAAGAGGTGTTAGGTTAGGTTAGGTTACCCCTTTAGGTTACGGCCTTCAACGGGGCCTCTCATAGGGCAGTACGGGCCTTAGTTATACGCATTAGTATGGACCTTTACGAGGGTGTTACTGAGGTTTTAAAATCCCCTAGAATCGAAGTTTTTTTGGCAAAGGCAATCCCCTTGGCGACCTCTTGGAAGTATGTGCCAGTGATTCCAGCGTCGGCATTCCCAGGTATCTTCTACTGCCCGTGAGAGAGCCAGGCATCTGCATATAAGATGTTCCACGGTTTCGATAGTTTCATCACATTTCCCAAAGCTGTCTCCGTTGGTAATGTTTAGCTTGGTTGCATGCGTCGCAAGCAGTGACCTGTTAGTATTCCCACTAGCAGCCAGCAATCCTTCCGTGGAAGGTGCATCAGATAGTGGCGGAGTTTATCATTGCGTTCCTTGCACAGGATTTTCGAGATTCTACAGGTACTTAAACAGCTATCGGTCTTCGATTTGGCCTGCTTCTCTAAGTCGCATTTTAGCGTCCTAAGGAAGACGTCCTAGCTAAATCGTTCGCCGCTTCGTTTCCTTCGATGCCCTTGTGACTGGGAACCCAGTAGATCCGCACTAACTTAGGTGGTCGTGCTTAGTGAGTCTAGTGCGTCCCTGCTTGCCAGGACACTTCTGGAACTAATCGCGAACGACTGCATGGATTTTATCGCCGCTTGGCTTTCAACGAATATGTTAAACGCATTTTGTGATTGCTCTGGGAGCTGAGCGACGTGTGCTGCCTTCTTGATGGCGAAAACTTTCGCCTGGAATATGCTGCATCGGTGGCCCTTATTTCAGTGTTCGTGCAGTATAGGTCCGCTCCTACTTCCATCTTGTAGCCGTCAGTGTATATGTTGAGGTGCTGAGTCTGGTCCCGTACCGTTTTCCAGTCTTCGGCTTTGTTTTTACTTCGAGGCACGTTTGGGGGATTATGTAGTCAGTAACGCTGGTCATGTTCATGCCAATTGAGCTATTGCTCAATGCAATTCGTCACCAACGTAATGTCTCCGTCTTCCGCGTCTTCCAAGTCGCTTAGCACTAACCCCTGGGCGGCCTCCACGATGGTCTCCTGACCTAGGTATTTCTCCACCTCGCCTACCTACACCCTGCAACATGGTGTAGACGTCTTTGTCTCCGGGGTAGCGTTTCTTCAGGAACAGGTATACACTACCCATTCCCCACGCTATTTCCTCGAATCTGGGATCTTTGTTGATCTGGATCTGGATCAAATACTGTCCCCCTTATTGAGTAATGGGCTCCATCCAGTCTGTTTTCGGGACGTCTGGGTCCCTTGGATGGCGATGGGGTAAGCTCCCCGTCCACCACCTCCAGCTTGGCCTTCTCCCAAGGGTCCATGGGAGCTGTTGTGTCTTCTTTCATCCGTGTAAACATGCGGTCTTCAAGCCACGCGTCACTGATCTTCTTGTTTGGTTTCTGCTTTGCTTATTTCGGTGAGGGTTCCGCTCTCTTAGGCCCGCGTTGGCGCTTGATCGTCGAAGTGACAGCCTTGTCAGCCGAGTGCTGCCTCTTGGTCGCCAGCAACTCCTCCACCTTGTTCACTCGTTGATGCCTTCATTTGTGGCATTTGCGCGTAATACCTACTGCCCTCCTCTAGCTTGTAAAGACCCAACGGTTCTCTACAAGTGCCCAACGGTCATTGACGAGATCTACATCACGTAGTTAGTATTCAATATAGAAACACCGCCACTGGAAGCAGACGTATTATTATTATGTTACAATAATTTCATTATCACTATCGATTTGGAGAAAAAGATCAAAAGCGGGGGTGAGAAAGCACCCACGCCACGCGAGGGACGACACTCGAACGCAGACCACGAACAAACGCGCACGAAAGTGCTCTGACTCTGCTTAATTCATACAACGCGCCATCGTCTACCACGGTCTACGAGTTATCCGAGTGTCTTATATACGGGTTGAACCTATCGCGCTGCCCAATATCTATGGCTATACGGTCACCACCGTCGGTAGCCAGCAGACCAAGTAAGTCAAGCTTTTCTCTTATATTGAGCTTTAGCCTTCATTCCCTCCCTCTAACGCTTCGGTGCTTCCGAATGCAGGGAGCTGGAACCTGGTTCAGGTGACCGGAGAAGGCTGTCTTCTAGATAGCACGTTCTCCACGTCCGAGTCTGCCTCGACAAAGGCACCTGAGCTGCTTATCCTACAGCGGGGGTTGCGGCAGTAGTACTTCAACTGACGTGACGTGCTCACACCATGTCAGAGGCGGCCAGGCCACTCGGCTACTGGCGACACGAAGAGAGGATTGCTCCTCCCCGTGCCTGCCGGTGGTAGCCGCCACGCTTCCCACCCGGCATTTGGGTTGACATCCCAACCCGTGCTTTATCTTCCTTACGCTCCAAATTCGACCCGAAGGTAATTTTTCGAAGAAACCACCACATAGCCTTTTAGGCCTACCCTGACGGAGCAAGCGACAATGCATTACCCTTGCATAATGCAGTGCCCATTGCCCAGCCGGCACCCTCGTGGAGGATTCAGCTAGAGAATTTTCGCTAGCCTAGATATGTTGAAAGGTGCAGAACTATTTTTTGAACTTCTATCTTTTGGTCAAATAAGAAAAGGTTCTGACTATCCAACTCATTAGAAAAAGTTTCTCGGATGGATTTTGTCGGGCAGATACACTGCAAAAGTGACTATCACCCAGGAAGCGAGTAACTGTTTAAGTTGTCGAGAAGAGTTAGTATTGTCTATCGACAATAAACTACAAAAGTTTTGGTTACTAGAAGAATTGCCATTTTCTAAAAATCTGTTCTCTCCTGAACACAAGTTATGTGTGTGTCTTGAAAGACGTCCTCTCAATTGGCCTTGAACGACATATGGATGGTTGGTCAAGAAAATGGATCGTCAGGTCATAATGTGAAGAAACCCTTCTGAGTCTTGAAGATTATTACAGCTGAACACCGTATGATATGGGACTGAACCAGACCCTTTTTTATCTATTTAGTCATTGAAAAGGTTGAGTGAGCCTGCAAAGCTGTCATTCCCTAATGCTGCTGAAATTATTGAAACCGACTTTGATGTCGATGATAGGATGATAAGTGCTGGTTACGTAGAGAAGTTAAAAACAATTAATGGCCTGTTCCCACAGGCCACCATCTATTTCGGGTATGGTACGTAAGCTACGTTCCGAAAACTTCTCTGTTAGTTCCACCATCCATTTTGGATGTTTCTTAGCCGCACGTTTTCATATATGCGATATTTAGCCGATGATTTCAAATGAAACTCTTTGATCAGGTAGCAGCAGAGCATATAACAGAATTCGCTCCCATCTCGCTCTTGCGCTCTCTCAGTCGCTCTCTCACGATCCACACAGCGCTTATGGCAGCGTAGCAATTAAGCTAGAGCATACTTACTTTGGAGCAACGTTCCTACCCCATTTCCACCGGTCGACATACAAATACGAATTATTCCTTCATACAACCGAAAATTCGTGAATATATTTATACACTGCAAAATACCATAAGGTCGCCTTCTTATTTCGACGCACTCATCGTTGGAATCCCAGCTAGATCCGCTCAATTTTTAGTTCGAGATGCTCCAATTTCTTCGGAAAGAAAGAAATGGAAGCGAATAAATAAAAAGAGACAAGTATAGTTTTAAAAATTTTTGTATTTATTTGAGCAATGTTTGAGCACTAGTCGACATGACCTTTCCGCTGTTGCCCAAAATGACTTTTTCTGATAGATTTGATTTAATTTTTTTTTTAAGAATTATGTTATTTTTGCTGGTGTATTTTTTTTTAAGGAATTTTTTTTTTATTGTGTTTTTTTGTTGTTTTTTCAGAGGTAGTGCTTCTATTTTTCACATAGCGTAAGTCTCTTATTTTTGGTCATATTAAATTTAGCAGTTGTGACAAGCTGAAAAAGGCAGCTATAATTCAGACCCTTTGTAGTTTCGCTTACTGTCTGGAAGACAAATTCAAATTTTATATTTTTTTTGGGGTATATTTTCCAAACATTTTTAATTTGAAAAACTCAGAAAAGTAAAAAAAAAATGTCTTGCCATGCATTTTTGGCTTGAATTTTGATATATTGTCGAATCATTGCACCTTCCTGGAGAGGCGATGTTCACATACGTAAATCTATATCTGGAGTAAATTAAAATTAAATACATTTGGAAGACTATGACGAAGATCAAAAGTGCCGTATCCGTCCTCAAACACTTAAAACATATTCTCGTACAAACATTTTTTACTTATATTGCCATTCACTTACAACAATTCACACCATTCCTGTCATACTTTCATTAAAATAATTTAGAATTGCAAAATATTTTTCCTCATCGACTTCAGTAATTTTTGTTTCCTTCTGTCGAATGCCATGATCAATTTTCGAAACAATTTTTATTTGCTGTTGAACCACAGTCGAACAAATAATTACATTTTTTATATTTGTTGTTTTATTTTTACAAAATTCAGAACACACATATTATGTTTGTTGTTGTGAGCTGTGTTTTCAATGGATGGTGGATGCTGGCCTGTAGGAAACTGTCAGAAAATCACATGGTTCCTCGTAAATGTTTTGTGTGGGAAAAGGCTTTAAGTCTTAGTCTGGGTTTGAGTTGACTTAGTAGTTCTTGAACTTACCTGAGGAATCTGAGTCAACTAAGGGTCTCCGAGCGACAAAACGGAACATATTACACTATCCAACACAACTTTTCCGCTGTCGCCCAAAATAACTTTTTCTGATAGATTTTGATGTTTAAAATTTTTTAAAGAATGTTTTTTTTCCATGTTTTATTATACCCGGTACTCGAAGAGTATAGGGGTATATTAGATTTGTGCGGATAACGGTTGTGTGTAACGCACAGAAGGAAGCGTTTCCGACCCCATAAAGTATATATATTCTTGATCAGCATCAATAGCCGAGTCGATATAGCTATGTCTGTCTGTCCGTCCGTCCGTCCGTCTGTCCGTCTGTCCGTCTTCATTTGCGCCTATATCTCAGAGACCATTTAAGATAGAGCAACCAAGTTTTGTATCCAGTCTCCTGTGTGATCACACTACTCCAAATGTGTTGCAAAATTTCGCCCCGCCCCTTTCCGCCCGCACAAAGGACGAAAGTCTGTGGCGTACACAATGTTGAAGATACGAGAAAATTAAAAACGCAGAATCATAGAGAATGACCATTTCTATCACAGTGTTGAATCTGGATCAGATCGGATCATTATTATAGCTACAATGAAGAAAACCATTTCGAAAGTCATCATTCCCTCTCGCTCTCTCACACACGCGACCCCATCTGCTTTGCCCATTCGTATTTTTTGACGCCTAGTTCTCAGAGACTATAAGAGCTAGAGCAACCAAACTTTCTATCCAAGCTCCTGTGATACCGAACCAGCACGAGTTTGTTTTAAAATTTTGCCACGCCCCCTTCCGCCCCCACAAAAGACGAAAATCTGTGGAATCCACAATTTTTAAGATAAATGAAAACCAAAAACGCAGAATCATGAAAAATTACCATATCTACCAGATTACCGAATCTGGATCAGATCGGATCAATATTATGGCCAGAAGAAACAAATTAAATTTCAGTGGCTACGCAACGCCTGCCAAGCGCTGACTCATGCCCTCCTCTCTCTCTCTCTCTGTCCTAAACACTTGTACGTCTCAAATATGTAGTTATACATGTCATGTAGAAATGTAGGCGCAGATATACAAAGCATATGTAAACAAAAATGGAAACAAGTATAAAAATTCCAAAAAAATTTTTAATTTTAAATATTATTTTCGTCCCTTTTGAGAACATATAATAAATTACATAAATCGTAGGCTCATAAATGTATGTATGTATATACTGACTGAGTACCCGGTATAAGGTAGAGCAGCGGCCTTTGCCGCGGCTCACAGCGTTCCCTCTCGTTTTTTATTTTAAAAATTAAAAAAAAAATTTAAATCTTTATTTTGGGCGACAGCGGAAAAAAAGTTGAATTTTGTCGAGTAGTGTTATCGGGGACTGCAAAGCTGTTTGACTGCAGGAGCTTTAGCTAAATAAACTAGATTGGGATGTAAATGTCTTTGTTGACGCATCCATGAGAACTTAAGGAGTTGTCGCCTAAGCCCGTAGAAAGACTGCAGATGGATTTATGGTCTCCTTGTTGACTTTGCAAAGACTGCAAAGTAGCGCTGTTTTGGTCTCGCAGTACACTGTCACCGACTCAATTTGCTGCTCAAGGTTTAGGTTAGGTTAGGTTACAGCGGCTGCCAACTCACTGGGAGCCCAGCACACCTAGGCCGTTTCCGGCCCGTTGTGGTACCGCGGGGAATCTACCCCTTCTCGCATTGTGAGACCTAAGGTCAACAGTTGTCCCAGCCTGCAGCTCTTATGAAGTTAGCTATCTTTCTGGGACATATGGTGGACATTACCGAAATGTCTGATATGAAGGGCGAGCCCAAGTGCTGTAGCCCTCTCCTGCTGAGAGCTGGGCAAGAGCAGAACAGGTGTATCACTGTTTCCTCCTCTTCCTCGTCTCTGCAGCTACGGCAAAAATCATTGTATGGGGCGCCCAGTCTATTAGCATGGGTACCTATTAACCAGTGCCCCGTTAGGGAGCGAATGACTGCGCTGCACCTTCGTCTGCCGAGCTTGCATAGCTCAGAGGTGCGCTTCCTGTCTATGGTCGGCCATGTTTGCCGAGTTATACGACAACGTGGTACTGATTGCCACTTGTTGTCTGTTAGTTGCTTATATTGCTCCTTTATTATGAGCCTACATGGGGCCATCGGCATACGAGTATCCTCCTTGTCTTGGAGAAGGGGGATTGTAGTGCCATGTCTGGCCAGCTCGTCTGTAATACAGTTGCCCTCGATGTCCTGGTGGCCCGGGACCCATTTAAGGCTGATAACAAATTGCTGAGCCATCTCGTGAAGAGATTTGCGGCAATCTGCAACGGTGGCCGAGTTTGCGGAGATCGCATTAAGCGATTTGATTGCGGCTTGGCTATCACTGTAGATATTTACGCGGGTTACCATGGCGGTAGTTTCCTGAAGGCAATTTAGGGCTTCCTTGATTGCAATGACCTCCGCTTGGAAGACGCTGCAGTGATCAGAAAGTCTAAAGGAGTGCCTTATGTTTAGCTGTTCGGAGAATATACCTCCTCTGACCCTGTTGTTCAGCTTTGACCCATCTGTGAAGATGTTTAGGGCCCCTTCTGGGCCTGGGGGTCCCTCACTCCACTCCTCTCTGTGAGGGATAATTGCATCGAAGGGGGTATCTGTGTATTCCCTTGGGACACAGTAGTCCGTTTTAGTAGAGACGGAACTGCTGTTTAATATTGAGGAGTGACCTGTGTGCTGTGGTGCCTATTGGTCGGAGTCTCTCAGACGTATTGCTGCCATCTCTGCCCTCTCTTGACCTGCGAGGGCAAGGCTTTGGAGGCATAGAATGGCATCTAGCGCATCATTTGGAGTGGTGCGAAGAGCTCCGCTGATGCAAAGGGCGGCTGTTCGCTGAACTTTGTCGAGTTGTCTGGTGATCGTCCTTTTTGATAAGGCCGGCCACCATACAGTAACTCCATAAAGTATTATCGGTCTAACTATGGCTTGGTACATCCATTGGACTATACTTGGGTTCATGCCCCATTTCAAGCCAATAGCTTTTTTGCAAGTGTAGAGGGCTATCGTGGCCTTCTTCACTCTGTCTTTGATATTCAGGTTCCAGTTTAGCTTTTTGTCGATTACTAACCCTAAGTAACTGGCACTGTCGCTAAAGGAGAGCCTGCATCCGTTTAATGTGGGGGGAGTTTAGAGACGGAATCTTGTATTTGCTTGTGAATAGCACAAGTTCTGTCTTTGAGGGATTAACTCCAAGACCTCGCGATTCTGTCCACCTTGACAGTCTCGCGAGCTTTGCGGTCATTAAGTCGCAGAGTGTTTGAGGGTATTTGCCCGAGAAGATAATTGCCACGTCGTCAGCGTATGCCACGACTTTGCAGCCCCCCCTTCCAGGTCACATAGAATCTTGTTGACTGCTATGTTCCATAGAAGGGGGGATAGGACACCACCTTGCGGTGTGCCTCTACTGACATACCTTGTCTGAGTGGACGATCCCATCGATGATGTCACCGTCCTGCATGTGAGCAATTGATCAATGAGCATCACCAAGTGACGATCCACCCGAAGGTCAGTCAGCGCTTCCGTAATGGCACCCGGTATGACGTTGTTGAAAGCTCCCTCGATGTCTAGAAAAGCGATTAGGGAGTATTCTATGAGGTATAGTGATTTCTCTATCCCCGAAATTACTTCGTGAAGTGCCGTTTTCGTGGATTTTCCTTTCCGGTAGGCATGCTGTGCTCCTGACAACAATTGAGGATTTATAGTAGTTCTCAAGTGTAGCCCGACGAGTCTCTCAAAGGTTTTGAGAAGGAAGGATGATAGACTGATTGGTCTAAAGTCCTTTGGTATGGAATGCGAGGCTTTACCTGCTTTAGGGATGAAGACTATTATACCCGGTACTCGAAGAGTAAAAGGGTATATTAGATTTGTGGGGATAACGGTTGTGTGTAACGCCCAGAAGGAAGCGTTTCCGACCCCATAAAGTCTATATATTCTTGATCAGCATCAATAGCCGAGTCGATATAGCCATGTCTGTCTGTCCGTCCGTCCGTCCGTCCGTCCGTCCGTCCGGCCGTCCGTCTGTCCGTCCGTCTTCATTTGCGCCTATATCTCATAGACTATTAAAGCTAGAGTAACCAAGTTTTGCATTCGGTCTCCTGTGTTATCACACTACTCAAAGTGTATTTCAAAATTTCGTCCCGCCCCTTTCCGCCCCCACAAAGGACAAAAGCCTGTGGCATACACAATTTTAAAGATACGAGAAAACTAAAAACGCAGAATCATAGAGAATGACCATTTCTATCAGAGTGTTGAATCTGGATCAGATCGGATCATTATTATAGCTATAATGAAGAAAACCATTTCGAAAGTCATCGTTCCCTCTCGCTCTCTCTCACACGCGACCCCATCCGCTTTGCCCATTCGTATTTTTTGACGCCTAGTTCTCAGAGACTATAAGAGCTGGAGCAACCAAACTTTCTATCCAAGCTCCTGTGATATCAAACCAGCATGAGTTTGTTTCAAAATTTTGCCACGCCTCCTACCGCCCCCACAAAGGACGAAAATCTGTGGAATCCACAATTTTTAAGATAAATGAAAACCAAAAACGTAGAATCATGGAAAATTACCATATCTACCAGATTGCCGAATCTGGATCAGGTGGAATCAATATTATGGCCAGAAGAAACAAATTAAATTTCAGTGGCTACGCAACGCCTGCCAAGCGCTGACTCATGCCCGCTCCCTCTCTCTCTCTCTGTCCTAAACACTTGTACGTCTCAAATACATATGTAGTTATACGTGTCATGTAGAAATTTAGAAGCAGATGTAAAAGTCATATGCAAACAAAATCGGAAACATGTATAATATTCCAAAAATGTACTTCATTTTTTGAAATATTATTTTTTGCCCATTTTTTTAATTTGTCCCTTTTGCGAACATATAAGAAATTGCATAAATCGCAAGCTCATACATGTTTGTACATATGTATATACTGACTGAGTACCGGGTATAAGGTAGAGCCGCGGCCTTTGCCGCGGCTCACAACGTTCCCCTCGTTTTTGCCTTAAGCCAAGCGTGTGGTATTCTCCCCACTACCAGTATCTTCTTAAAGATACATCGCAGCCAGTTGATGGCTGTGTCTCCGGCTTTTTGTAATTGTGCCGGAATGATCTGGTCCGGACCAGGGGATTTGAACGGATCGATACTGTTTATTGCCCAGTTTATGTTCCGTTTTGAGAAAATATGGTCCATTGAGGTGATCGAACCCTCACTAGGGAAGTGAGTCGGTCCATTGATGGAGCACCCTGGCAAATGAGTGTCGAGTAGAATGTGTAGGGACTCCTCACTGGAGTTAGTCCACGTACCATCGCTTCTCTTTAGGTATCCCACCGAGGGGGTCGTTTTGGAGAGGATCTTGCGCAGTCTTGCAGCTTCCGACGTTACCTCGATTTCAGAACAAAATCATTTGAAGTAATTCCGTCAACAGTAGAATACAACGAGGTGTTTCTAAAAATTTCCGAGAGTTTCCGGAATTTCCGGATGATATTGAAAGGATTTGTAAAGTACCAGGTTAGGCCCTTGTCTCCAGCGTTATAATCCCTTTATCAATGAAGCGGCGGGGACTTGGTACTCTTTTTCGTTGACCGACTCCACGCTATCGACCTAGTCTATAAGACTCTGAAAATTCGTAGAAGTCCCCCTTATAAGTCCTACATTGCGTTATTTGTCAGCTTCGCGTCAAAGGCAGTTGATTATTGGCATTCCAAAGGTTTGTCGATCGTTGAACATGTCAGCAGCGAGTTAATTGCGACAACGCGACAAATTTTGTAGGTAGAAGCGGTCCCAATACGCTTCTCTTTCCTACTCATTTTTCGATTCTACTTCTACGGCTGGTCGGGAGAGCTCTCGTCACCGTAGAGGAGCTGGAGTCCGTGCTGGATCGACGTGGTGCTAAAATCACTCCCGATAGGACCCCTAAGCTTTAGACCAAGCGACGCGCTGACTCCCTACTGACAGACGGACCACTCATCGCACCCTCAGCAACCAGGGACCCGGACCAGGAGGATCTCAATTGCTTAAAGCGATGATGACTTGTCTCGTCAGACAGGCAAGTTTTCTGGCAGCGAAGGTCTCGGGAGTATGTGTTGCGCTTGAAGACTAAGGCACGGAGAAATCCAAGCTAACTTGAGCTGAGCTGAAAGCGGAGAAGGGGCGCAAATACTACTCACAGTTGCCCCAAATCGACGGCGAACACGCTAACAAGGTAGAAAAGCTATTAGCTACCAAGAGCGGCGTCGAGGGCCCAAGAGAGCGGAAATTTCTGCAAAATATAGTTAAGCAGAGGATGAACGTAAAGGTCAAAGATTTATCCAGGAGACACCTGATCGTAGCTCTCATCGACAGACGTGATGAAAACGGGAGGGTGACGGCGGCGCAATGGAAGTTTGTCCACGCACGGCTCGTAGGCTCCATGCTTACACGGATGAAGGACAGCGCCCATGGACAGTTTCCATGATGCTGGGTGGCTGAACGGGGTAAAAATCCTGAGCTGAAATGACGACCCGACGCTTAGGTGGCTGACACTAACGGTTTGGCAGTTAAAAGTGATAAGGGAGAAGGCCAAGCTGGAGGTGGTGGACGAGGAGCTAACCCCATCGCCATCCAAAGGACCCAGACGTCCCGAAAACAGAGTGGATGGTGTTGCATGCTGATAGCCCATTACTCAATAAGGGGGACAGTATTTGATCCAGATCGAGATCAACAAAGATCCCAGATTCCCAGATGTGGAGACCATCGTGGAGGCCGCCCAGGGGTTAGTGCTAAGCGACTTGGAAGACGGAGACATTACGTTGGTGGTCAACCCGTCATGTGAATTTGAGCCAGCCACACATGACGCCGAGTGTGTTGTAGCTCAATTTGAATAAAAGTAAGATTACGTCAGCGGAGGTCCTCATAGCCATGGAGCAAAGGACCGCTGACATACCTTTAGTCCAGGAAGCAGGAAAAAAACCATCGTACTCATACGAAAGGGAATCCAAGGATCCTTGCGGCGCCTGGCGGAAGAAGCGGACTCCAAAGACTACCAATTCCTTATTGGTACGGATGCCAATGCCCACCATAGTGTTTAGGGAAGCCCCGATATTAACGACCAAAGTGAGGGACTCTTAGACTTTACTATAAGTTTTCTATAAGCCAGAGCTTACAAATAACCGTCAACCGATTTTTGCAACGCAGTCTGCTCACAGACAAAACGTAAAACAATTTAGCACACACGATCTCTCTTTGAGCGAAACACTATTTTCGTTTCGCTTGTGCTTTTCTGTCCGACTGTTTGGCTCAACCGATGAAACGAATCGGTTGAACCGAGAAAGACACTTTTAAGAGAGCGCTCACTGCAAAACGGTCTTTGAAAGATCACGGCGCAATAAGTGTCTTCAAAAAGTGTTTTTTCTTGCTGTGTGCCAGAAAGAGAAAAGGAGAGGCCTTAATTCATGTGCATAAATGTTATGTAGGAAAACACAGACGCAGGCATACATACAAAAGGACCGTTTTGCCGAAGGTGTCCCACCGCAGCAAACGTGCTAGATCTAACTCTCGTAACGGGAAAGAGTACTTTAATATCTGGATGGAGAGGCCTCGAAAAACCATCCTTCTCAGATCATAGGTATATTCACTTCAAGTGCGAATTCGAATACACTCAGAAAGTGAAAGTCTAGGTCGAGGTCTTGAATCAGGACCTCTCTCCAGGGAAATAACTAACCTAACTCTTCAAGCTCGTCAAACTAGCGAACGAAGAGTTCATCAACGAGGAATATAAAACCTCAAAACGCTGCTCAGAAATTACAAGAAGGAAATACGTAAGGCGCAACGTAGCTCGTGGAGGAACTTCTGCTCCAACATTGAGAAAGTTCCTGAAACGGCTAGACTTAGGAAGCTGCAGTCAAAGCAACCTACAGTGGTCGGAGGGCAGCAAAGAAGCCCTGACCGCACTAATGGAAGCTCACTTCCCAGGATGCACCAAGGACACCGATGCATCAGGACCCAGCCACTGAGGAACAAACTCCCCCGACAGATCTGATAACCCACAAGAAAATCCAATGGGCTATAAAATCCTTTAAGAGCATAAAAGCACCTTGACAGGACGGAATATTCCCAGCCATGTTGCAAGTGACCAAAGAGGTCACCCCATGGCTTCTCGCAATATAAGCGGCATGCCTTAGAACAGGCTATATCCCTATCCAATGGAGAACCTTACCACCTTTCTATTGAAAACACTAGAAAAGCTGCTGGATCTACACATCAGAAATGAAGTGGAGGAGCTGATGTAAACCAAACAGCATGCCTACACCAAAGGAAAATCGGTGGGGACTACACTCGTTAGTAGCTACCGTCGTGAAAGCCCTCAATAACAAAAAGTTTCCAATAGGTTACACGGTCAAAGGAGCACACAGGGTCACACCTCAAGGTGCAGTCCTCTCGCCCCTCCTGTGGAATCTAGTGGTCGAAAACTTCATCAAAAGATTCGAGAGGAAGACCCCAAAAATAACAGCTTCTGCGGACGACATAAGCGTACTTATTACGGGTGTATGTCCATCGACTCTCAGCTCCATAATGGTACGAAAACTGAGGGAGATATGTGAGTGGACAGATGGAGTAGGACTCAGTATCAACGAGGACAAGACGGAGCTCATCCTCGTCACCAAAAGGTACAAGGTACCCCCCGAACATCAACCAGAAAAGGCTAACCCCTAAAGCACAGGCCAAATACCTTAGCACAGTACTGGACAGCAAACTGGCAATGAGACCCAACGTAGTGGAGCGGGTGAAAAAGGCCACCACTGCACTTTATGCATCCAAGAAGATGCTTAGTAGCACATGGGGCCTGTCACCCGCTCTGTTGCATTGGATCTATATCTCGGTGATGCTACCAACTCTGCTGTATGGAGTCCTAGTGAAAAGAAGACGCATCACAAGCTAATGGATCGAACCAAGTGGCAGGCTCTGCTCTGTATTACAGGAGCGCTGAGGTTAACCCCAACTGTAGCACTCGAAACCATACTCGGAATCGACCCCGTGGAGATCTCTACTATGCTGACTGCAGGTAAGGCAGCACAGCGCCTAAATGCATAAGCAATAGCTCAATTGGCAGTGTTACTGACTACATAATCCCCCAAACGTGCCTCGAAGTAAAAACAAACATTTTTATGGGACCCGAAGACTGGAGAACGGTAAGGGACCAGACTCAGCACCCCAACATATACACTGACGGCTACAAGATGGAAGGAGATGTAGGAGCAGACCTTTACTGCACGAACCCTGAAATAAGGGTGATCGATGCAGCATATTCGCTATCAAGAAGGCAGCAGACGTCGCTCAGCTCCCAGAGCAATCACAAAATGCGTTTAACATATTCGTTGAAAGCCAAGCGGCGATAAAATCCATGCAGTCGTTCGCGATTAGTTCCAGAAGTGTCCTGGCAAGCAGGGACGCACTAGACTCACTAAGCACGACCACCTAAGTTAGTGCGGATCTACTGGGTTCCCAGTCACCAGGGCATCGAAGGAAAGGAAGCGGCGGAAGTTTTAGCTAAGAAAGGCGTCGGGCTGATGAACGAAGGAACCGATAACGTGGTCGGAAAATAAACATTTTGATAATTTTGACATATTAGATTTGTGGTGATAGTGGAAGAAGAAGAAAGCTTTTTCGACCCCATAAAGTATACATATTCTTGATCAGCAGGATAAGCATCCGTCTGTCTGTCTTCATGAGCGCCTAGATCTCCCAGACTTCAAGACTCAAAGCAACCAACTTTTGTATCCAGGCTCTTGTGATATCACACAAGTACAAGTACATTTAAAAATTTCGCCTCGGGCTCTTCCGTCCACAAAAAGAACGAAAATCTGTGGCATACGTAGTTCTGAAGATTCAAGAAAACCAAAATCCCAGAATCATAGATAATGGCCATATCAGAGTATTGAAACTGGATCAGTTCGGATCATTAATATAGCCACAATAAAGAAAACCATTTCGAGAGGTATCGTTCCCTTTCGCTCTCTCTCACACGGCGGGGTGGCGTTGCTCGGTCATCCAAACGAGCGCCGAGATATCAAAGACTATATGAGCTAGAGGTACCGAACTTTCTATCCAAGCTCACTTCAATACAAGTGTGTTTCAAAACTTTGCCACGCCCCTTCCGTTCCCACAAAGGACGAAAATCTATGGAATCGTACATTTTTAATATACGAGAAAACAAAAAAACACAGAATAATAGAATATAACCGTACATAAGGAACATATGAAATTTCAGTGGCTTCGCAACGCCTGCCAAGCGCTTACTCATTGAACATCTAAAATATATAAGCTTTCCAAAGGGTTCGACTTAATTTTTTAAGATTTCTTTTTGGTATAAAGTATAAAAACGTTTTCTCTCGTTTTTTATTTCTGTTAGGTTTCTTGCATATTCAAAAGGCTCTGCCCACCTTTGGATCGTAAGTAGTCGAGCTTAATAGAAATGAAAATATTTCCGCATGTATTCCAGCATTGGAATCAACTAGCCCATAAAAACCGTCGGTAACTATTAGCTTTTGTTCAATTAAATAAAGGTAGGTTAATTCGAACGACCAATAAGGCCTTTATTTGTCCGGTTGAATTGAATTAGAGAAGAGGTTTAAAAGTGCTTCACGATCACACGATCACACATGTTTGGCAAAGTCAAGTAGCTGCCGGCGCACTCGGCTGGCTACGCTATCACTGTTGCGTTGTATTAATCTTGAGAAAAAAACAGTTGAATAAGAATATAAATAAATGTATTTTACAGATCCTGTTTATTTTTGTTTTATTATAAAAGCATTTCTAAGATGTATGGTGTCCATCTTCGTTATATTCTTTGTTGACTTTAAGCGAGTGATTAACTATACTTGAGGCGGGTTGTGGATGCGAGGCATGTCCTGGAGAGTCAGCTGGTTGCTGATTTGGTTGTTGATTATAGTTCCAGTTTGGATTTGGGCCCGCAGCCGGAGCAGAAGCCCCTTGATGAGGTGGATAAGGTGGCATAAACTGATTGTAAGGATACGAGCTATAACTGGTTGGCTGATAAGGCGGCATTAACTGATTGTAGGGATAAGGGTAGTAATTATTTTGTGGGTATGAATAGGGATACGGACTGTAAGCGTATGGACTCGGATACGCGGGATAGTTGTATTTGTTCTTATTTTTTTTTTCTCCGTATTTATATTTATGCTCTCCACTGCTACTGCTGCTATCGCTGTCGCTATCCGCGCGGACACTGCTTTCGTTAAGCCAACTAAGGCCAAGTACCACAAGGATACAGATAAAAACTTTTTTATTTTTCATTTTTTCAATAGCGGGACGTTTGAATATTATGAGCTCCCAATTCTTACTAAATATGAGTAGTGAAATTATGTTATTGAGGCGAGAAAAATTATGGAAGTATGTGTGTAAGATAAGGAGACACAAGCCAGCTCCGAACAAAAGATACCCACTACGTACATTTTTGCTTCTTTTCCAATTAATAAAATTTAATTTAAAGTTTAAAACTTGTATGACGGTTAATGGAACGAAGATTTCAGAAGTATCAATGAGTTTTGATTTCACTTTCAGGTCTTGCTACTATAACTTGAAGTCTAATGAAATAGAACCATAAGATAGAATATGTTTTTGTTCTTATATCGGAGGCATTTTCTTTTGTCTAGGTTTTTAAAGTTATTCAAATTAATATCATCTCCAACTAAAACTGTGTGTACTGTACTGTACCGGGTATGTATAGGTCGAGGGCTCTAAGTGCCAGCATTTCTGCAAGCAGAGGTCATCTTCTTATCATCTGACCCATTTAACGGAAATCCAATAAAAATAAACCTTATAAACTTAGAAAGGGGACCCGGACACCAACACAGTCTTGATTTTTTCTAAAAAAAGATGCCGTTTTATGCGTATACACAAACAAAACTTGGATGTTGCAAAACGGGAGATTTAAATTTGAAGTTAAGCAAGTTACTTGTTATTTTTATTGAATTACACTGCCCTGCATGGGTTTTGCGAATGACATGAGAGTTCGTTTTTTTACGAATTTGAAATTAGATTAAAACAATTCAAAATGTCGGATTTATCGGACATAAAAATAACACCGCCATATTTTAATAGACCCCCATATTCTAAGGGTGCGTACAAACAGATTGATATACATAGGCCTCATTTGAAAGGGCATGGATTAGAATTTAATAACTGATGTTAGTCAAGTTTTTAGCACGTCAGGATTAATCTGTTTATTATGTTAAAAATGCCAAAAAACGCTATTTCTAGGGAGTTAAATTAAAATATGGAATTCGTTTTTTAGAAAACCCCAGTTTGTTTCCTAAAATAATCTACTTTTAGAGAAATATTCTACTTTAGAGAAATATTTAGGATTCAAGGCATCTCATTTGATGATGTTTGATTGAAGAAGCATAGCTCGCAAATAACTGTTGACCAATTCATGCGGTCGCAAAATAAGAGTTCTTCACTGAGACTTTGAGTAAAAAGTCTGAGAGCAACCGATTGCATTGTTCGTACAAAAATTGAGCTCGCGCTCAACCGACTATCAGTTTTTTCCGGTCTCTTTTGCTCTGCTCATTCCAGGACCGTTTGCCCTCGAACGACGATCCAAAAAGTCTTTTGCGAATGTATGTGTGCATGTGAACTCTCAAAGGTTCTACGCGTCGCTTGGCTTTGTGAATTTCGATGGTACAGTGATCGTAGGTCGAGAATTTTGACAAAATGTCAAACATTAAACGAAGACATATTAGATTTTTTTAGAAATGTAATGCTGAAATCGCCACACTTGAGTACGCTGACACTGGTAGTATTGGCCACACAAAACCTAAACTCGTTATTAGTTGTTAAGCTTACTACAAAATAAATTAATTATAAAGAAACTATTCATTTTTTAATCAAAAAATAATTTTGAAATATAAAAAATTCATTTTTAAAATTTCAAGAAAATTTAGAGGTAAAATCGAATGTCACAATGTTACACAACGTACCACTGTGCATCAAAAGGAGGCAAATTATTGAAAAGACCGTTTGGGTTGACTTTTCAGTCAATCGGTCTTTTAGTAAGTCTCTCTGTGCGAGCATCACTCGTATCTCTCATTGTGCGATGTTTGGTAATAGAGCGTCTCAAGAACAGCTCAACGTAAAGCGCTCAACAGAAAACCGAAACGAAAAGAAACGAAGTCTGCTGCTCAGAGAGAGAAGGAGGGTGCATACTTTTTTTCGGTTGTTCTCGCGAGCAGAGCGTAAGCAGAACAAACGGTCAACAGTTATTTGCGAGCTATGGCAAGAAGCCGAAAACGGAGATTATAATGTGTAGGATATCAATATCCATAGCGAATTTCTCAAAATTTTGGTGCCTCAAACTTTTTTACAAAATTACTTATAGAAATACAAACATAAATACAATTAATAAATTTAAATTTATAAAGTTTAAACTTTTCAGTCCGCCCTCGTTCACTTATTTGATCGTACATTTACGTACATTTGTAAATATAGCATGTATTTACATACACGCATTCATCTTCTCATAATCAGAGCAGGCGACTAGATTTTCCAAGATTGTGCAGTAACCATACCGTGTACTCATTTTTAAAAATAAGTATATACGGACATCGACAAGCGTCTAAAACAGGGGTCGGCACGCAGACACTCACATGTTTTTAGTGCGTTTGTGTGCGCAGACAAGAGACACGATGCAACACGATTCATTTTCTCTGCCGCTGCGCTGCCGAGCAGAATAATAAAGCCTTTCGAGCATAGGGCCGAAGCCACACGATTCATTTTCTCTGCTGCTATGACAGCAGATCAGAAAAACGAAGCCGCGTGTGCTTAGGGCCGACCTCACACTATGTGTGTGCCGACTGCGCTGCTCTGTGGCCTATGCACAGTGCATATGACGCCGCCGGCCTCAGGTCTAAAATGAACAAAGCAATGTAGGTACAGCGTTCCACAGGAAACTTACTTTTTTTCCTTTTTTGCGTTTTCTTACCCAGAGATTTGTATGTTGTATGTACATATGTACATATGTATGTATATATGTATTATCTGTGTTTATTCAATCTTGGAGTCTTCCTCTAACAAAAAAACCCGCCCATCCTATAACACTATTCAACAAAATTCAACTTTTTATTTCTGCTGCCACCCAAAGAGACTGACAGATTTGGAGATTACAGTTATGAGAAACTTAAGTTGTGTGCAAAATAGAAGCACTACCTCTGAAAAGAAATAACACATTTTTTTTAAGTTCTTTAAAAAAATATATAAACCAAAAAACAACGAGAGGGAACGTTGTGAGCCGCGGCAAAGGCCGCGGCTCTACTTTATACCCGGTACTCAGTCAGAATATATGTGATCTTATGATTAATGTAATTTATTATATGTTCGCAAAAGGGACGAATTAAATTTTGGCCCAAATGGAAAATTTAAAACAAGGGAGAACGTTGTGAGCCGCGGCAAAGGCCGCGGCTCTACCTTATACCCGGTACTCAGTCAGCATATACAGTAGCTCAAAGCCAAAACAATGCAGTGTCAAATAAACTGTTTAACTGTGGTACAGATTTTAAACTAGAGGAATAACAAAAAATGTTTAAACGCAAAACCGGAAATCAAGTCGGATTCCTAGTTTCTAGAAGCTTTGGTGCATTTAAACATTTTGTTTTTCCTCTAGGGAGGGCACTCAGCTGGCGTAAAAACATCAGCGCAGCATAATCCCACAACCTCAGCTAGTCAGAATCATTTAGGTAGTAAAACATATAGTCAACCTCACCTTGTTTTCCGTATGTACATATGTACTTCGTCCTTTTTGCGAACATATAATATATTTCATAAATCGTAAGCTCATAAATGTATGTACAGTGGCGGGGTTGCGTGTGAGAGAGAGCGAGATGGAACGTTGACTTTCGAAATGGTTTTCTTCATTGTGGCTATATTAATAATTCGATCCGATCCAGATTCAACACTCTGATAGAAATGGTCATTACTTATGATTCTGCGTTTTTAGTTTTCTCGTATCTTCAAAATTATGTATGCCACAGATTTTCGTTCTTTGTAGGGGCGGAATAGGGCGGGGCTAAATTTTGAAATACGCTTTGAGTAGTGTGATAACAAAGGAGACTGGATTCAAAACTTGGTTGCTCTAGCTTTAATAGTCTCCGAGATATAGGCGCTAATGAAGACGGACGGACAGACGGACAGACAGACATGGCTATATCGACTCGGCTATTGATGCTGATCAAGAATATATATACTTTATGGGGTCGGAAACGCTTCCTTCTGGGCGTTACACACAACCGTTATCCCCACAAATCTAATATACCCCTATACTCTTCGAGAACCGGGTATAAAAACATAATTCTTTAAAAAATTTTAAATAGCCCAATCTATCAGAAAAAGTTATTTTGGGTGATAGCAGAAATGTTGTGCTGACTAGTGTAATTAAGATATCCCTCATTCGTTATCTTATCCACAGATTAGTATGTAGTTCCACATTCCTTAATAATTACAAATTTATATTTTACAAACACTTTGTGCAAATTAATTTTAAAAACAGTTTAACGGATGTTAAATAGTGAATTTTAAATGAGCTATTAATAATTTTTTTCTAGCATTTTTCGAGCAGAATATTTTTCCAATCTTCGTACTAGGCTTTAGAGGGAAAAGGCATTTCCCTCTAAAGGAATTTCTTAAAGAAAAAGAAACTTGGCATTAAAACAGAAAGTCGAACATGACTCTATTCATATGTTGCTATGCATAATGATTTATAAAGTCGGTCATCGAAGGCAACTGAAACTGGCAACGAAGTGGATCTTTCGGGGAGCTGAAGTTAAATTGTGACCATTTATAGATAAAATATTTTAAAATGTCTCAAATGAGGTACGGAAACTTGAAAAATATCTAGAAGTCCCGCCAGGTGCTAGATTACAATTTAGTTTTTGAAATAGTGAAATAAATGAATTTATTCAAATTTAAACGAGGTGGAACGTTTTGAGCCACGGCTCTACTTTGCACACGGTACTACATATACTACTAGACATATGTACATACATATGTGCGCTTATGAATTATGTAATTGATGTAACTTATGCAATGTATTTTATATATAACGAGGGGGAACTTTATACCCCATACCCAGTCAGTATATGTATATGTGAACTTACGATTTATGTAACTTATTATATGTTCAGTAAAGAAACAAATTGAATTTTAAGCAGCACCGCGGAAACTAAAAATTCCTGTCAAGCTCCATATAAAAAAAAACTGGGCCAGGAATTTTTCGTTTGTGGTTTCCTGGCCTCAAATTTTCCTGAAAATTTTTAAAGTGAGGAGAAGATTGCTTTAATAAAAGCAGTTGAGGCAAGACCATGTCTTTGGCATTTTGATAATTTTGATATTTTGGCGCCTCCGACTGTGCTGTACTTCTTCTTACAACAATATGTGCCGCTACCAACACAATCACTTCATCGTCAGAATTTCTTTTCTTCCTTTTTTTAATTTTAGTTTAATTTTCAAAATTGGCGCTGTTTACAAAACACAGCTGATTCATGAGAGTGGCAAATCACTTTTTAGGTTCTTGGTCACATTACATTAGCTGAGTTCCACACATCCGAAATAATGAGCAGATTCCTTTCAGTAAAATGCTGGATACCCAGCTTAAAGCCAAAAAAAAAATAAAAAAAATAAAGTTTAGTTGCTCTAACCAGCTCGTATAGTCTCTGAGATCAAGGCGCTTATCTGGACGAATGAGCCAAGCAGACGGGGTGGCGTGTGAGAGAGAGCGAGAGTGAACGATGTCTTTCGAAAGGGTTTTCTTCATTGTGGCTATATTAATAATGTGATCTGATCCAAATAAAATATGATTCTCTATGATTCTGCGTTTTTAGTTTTCTCGGATCTTAAAAATTGTGCATGCCACAGATTTCCGTCCTCTGTGTGGTCGGAAGGGGGTTTCTGAGTTTTTAAGGTCAAAATTTTGGGAAAAATACCGCAAAAAATGATGAAATCTTAATTTTTATTTTATTTTAAGGTATAATTTGTAAGAATCAATAGATAAACGGCTAAGTTGCAGCCGTTTGACCATGCCCAATGCCCAATGAGGAACGCCAGCTCCAATACGGTGTTCGTAGGATATTGCAGACTTGCATCTTACTGTAAACCTCCTGTCGTAAAGGTACGACTGTAACATTTTATGTGTGTTGACGGGATGCCGAATATTGCCGATAAATTACGTTAGCCGACATAAACCCGTTGTTTTTCTTACAAAAAATACCAAAAACTTGTGTTTGTAATAGTTTTTAACGGTAAAATAACATTTGGGTTGGTGCTAAACGGTAGATAAAAGTTTGGTGAAACGGCTGCAACTTAGCCGTTTATCCATAGATTCTTACAAGCAATACCTTAAACGACGCCTAATTAACATGTCTATCTAAAACTTAAAATGTTATCTACAAAATATTTTTTTCGACTTTTCATGAGTTTTCAACGTCAAAGTTTCGGGAAAACTACCGAAAAAAATTATGAATGTTGAATTTGAAAGCTTAATATCTTCAAGACGTTAAGCTGCAGCTACAAGCTTTTTATAAAAAAATAAGCCTAGAAAAAAAACCCATAATTCTTTAAAAAAAGTTAAATCTCCAAATCTATCAAAATAAAGTTATTTTGGGCGACAGCAGAAATGTCGTGTTGGCTAGTGTTATTCTTGCCGAAAAAGATCAAGAAAGGAAATCGCATTGGCCGTTGCATCATCTGGCATCGCAGCAACTTTATTGGATGGGGGCAGAACAGTTCATTTAGAAGTTAAGCTGTCTCTATATATTCAAATTGACTCAGACGCAGTTTGCAACATAAGCCAATACAATCGTCAATGGCAACAGTATTAAAACAATGCAAAATTTTAATTTGCAAAGGTTAGATTAGGTGAAGGCGGCTGCCAAGCTCCACAGGAGCCGCATGAGGTATTCCCCTCTTCCATATCGTGAGACCCGAAAAAAGTCAGCAGTTATCCCATCTTGATGCTCTAATGAAGTTTGCGATCTTTCTAGTAGATATTTTTGACATTTCTGAAATGTCTGTAGTCTTCTGTAGTCTGTAGTCTCTTCTTCTGCTAAGAGCTGGACAGGAGCAGAACAAGTGTTCTACTGTTTCCTCCTCCTCCTCGTTTCTACAGCTTCGGCAAAAATCGTTGTATGGGGCGCCCAGCCTGTTTGCGTTGGAGCCTATTAGCCGGTGTCCCGCGAAGGAACGGATGACTACGCTGCACCTTCTTCTGCCGAGCTTGCATAGCTGTGATGTGCGTTTTCTGTCTATGTTCGGCCACGTTTGCCGAGTTATGCGACATAGTGGTGCTGACTGCCATGCATTCCCTGTTCGTCGCTTATATACATAGCTCTTTTATGATAAGCCTACAGGTGGCCATTGGCATACAAATATCCTCCTTGACTTGGAAAAGGGGTATTGTGATGCCAGATCTGGCCAGCTCGTCTGCCATACAGTTGCCTGCGATGTCCCAGTGACCCGGGACCCAAATAAGGCTGATAGCAAGTTGTTGAGCAATCTCGTGAAGAGATTTGTGGAAATTTGCCACTGTGGTCGAGTTCAAGGAAATCGCATGAAGTGATTTGATCGCAGCTTAGCTGTCGCTGTAAATGTTTACAGTTGTTGTCGCCAGTGAAGCCTTAGTGGCTTTTTGAAAGTGCTTCAGTGCTTCCCTGATCGCAATGACTTCCGCTCGGAATATACTGTAGTGATTTGGGAGTCTGAATGAGTGCCTAATTTCAAGCTGTTCGCATTGGAGTCGGAGTCTCTCAGACGTATCGCTGCCATTTCTGCCCTTTCCTTTCCCCAAGCTCGAGGCTTTGGAGACCTAGGATGGCGTTTAGTGCATCATTTGGAGTGGTGCGTAGTGCTCCACTAATGCAGGTTCGCTGAACCTTGACCAGTTGTTTGGTGATCAAGCCTTTTGATAGGGCCGGCCACCACACTGTAACTCCGTAAAGTAGAATTGGTCTTACTATTGATTGATATATCCATTGGACTATGCTTGGGTTCATGCCCCACTTCAAGCCAATAGCTTTTTTACAAGAGTGTATAGGGCTATCATAGCCTTCTACACTCTGTCTTTTATGTTCAGGTTCCAGTTAAGCTTCTTGTCAATTACCAACCCTAGGTAACTGGCACTGTCGCTGAAGGAAAGCCTGCATCCATTTAGTATTGGAGGGTTAAGGGGCGGAACCTTGTATTTATTTGTGAATAACACAATTTCTGTTTTTTACTCAAAGTCCGCGCGATTTTGTCCATTCCATCCTCGGGTATTTCCCCGAGAAGATAATTGAGACGTCATCCGCGTATGCCACTACCTTGCAGTAGATCTTCCTTTTCGGGAGGCATGTTGTGCACCTGACAACATCTGAGGGCTAATAATTGTCCTCAGGTGTAGCTCGACAAATCTCTCAAAATTTTTGAGAAGGAAGGACGATAGACTGATTGGTCTGTAGTCCTTTGGAGTCGAGTGCGAGCCCTTACCCGCTTTGGGAATGAAAACTATTTTCGCCTTGAGCCACTCTTGTGGTATATTCCCCACCACTAGTATCTTCCTGAAGATACATTGTAGCCAGTTGATGGCCGAATCTCCGGCATTTTGGAGTTGGGCCGGAATGGCCTGGTCCTGAACTAGCGATTTGAACGGACTAAAGCTCTTTACTGCCCAGCTTATCTTCAGTTTGGTAAGAATATGGTCCATCGTAGTTGTCGGGCCTTTGCTATGGAGTTGCGCCGGCTTGATGGTTGTGCATCCAGGGAAGTGGGTTTCGAGTAGTATGTGGAGCGCACCTCACTAGAGTCAGTCCACGTTC
The DNA here is from genome assembly GCA_035041765.1 of Drosophila algonquin. Lineage (NCBI taxonomy): Eukaryota > Metazoa > Arthropoda > Insecta > Diptera > Drosophilidae > Drosophila > Drosophila algonquin. The sequence goes on from JAWNKY010000888.1 coordinate 35,865, forward strand.
CATTGCTTCTTTTAAGATACCCTTCCGAGGAGCCTTGCGGCTTCTGACGTCTCCTCTATCTCCGAGCAGAATTTTTGCACAAGAGGCCCATTTTGCTTTCCGGGTTTCTTTTTTGTATAGGGTAAGACTGACTTTGTAGTCTGCCCAATGCTTCTCCTCGTTAGCGCTTTTGGCTCTGTTGAAAAGAGTCCTGCAGCTCTTACGTAGGATATCGATCTGTTTCGACCACCAGGGGGGTTTCTTTTTGCCCTGGTCTTGTGTGGAAGGCAAGCTGCCGTGAAGGCCTTGTTGCATGCTTCCGTAAAGACTGGTATCCAGCACCGCGAAATTTTACTGAAAGCAAACTGCTCATTATTACGGATATGTGGAACTCAGCTAATGTAATGTGACCAAGAACCTAAAAAGTGATTTGCCACTCTCATGAATCAGCTGTGTTTTGTAAACAGCGCCAATTTTGAAAATTAAAGCTGGGTATCCAGCACCGCGGAAACTAAAAATTACTGCCAAACTTCATATAAAAAAAACGGGGCCAGTAATTTTTCGTTTGTGTTTTCCTGGAGTCAGTATTCAGCAACGTAAACGGGATCCACGAATTTGTATCGATAGTATCGATATTCACATGAATGTGGACTGTGAGAACAGCTTATAGGGGTGCCAGTAAAACATATGTGCCTATTTTTACTGAAGTCAAAGTGAAAGGTGGGGGTAAAATTTGTGCGCAAAACCAAAAAGAGATATGCAAATGTTTAAAGTGAGGAGAGGATTACTTTAATAAAAGCAATTAAGGCAATATCATGTCTTTAGCGGATCACGGAAAATGAGCATTTTGATAATTTGGACATTTTGGCGCCTCCAACTGTGCTGTACTTCGTCTTATAACCATATGTGCCGCTACCAACACAATCACTTCATCGTCAGAATTACTTTCATTCCTTTTTTTAATTTAGTTTAATTTTCAAAATTGGCGCTGTTTACAAAACACAGCTGATTCATGAGAGTGGCAAATCACTTTTTAGGTTCTTGGTCACATTACATTAGCTGAGTTCCACACATCCGAAATAATGAGCAGATTCCTTTCAGTAAAATGCTGGATACCCAGCTTAAAGCCAAAAAAAAAATAAAAAAAATAAAGTTTAGTTGCTCTAACCAGCTCGTATAGTCTCTGAGATCAAGGCGCTTATCTGGACGAATGAGCAAAGCAGACGGGGTGGCGTGTGAGAGAGAGCGAGAGTGAACGATGTCTTTCGAAAGGGTTTTCTTCATTGTGGCTATATTAATAATGTGATCTGATCCAAATAAAATATGATTCTCTATGATTCTGCGTTTTTAGTTTTCTCGGATCTTAAAAATTGTGCATGCCACAGATTTCCGTCCTCTGTGTGTTCGGAAGGGGTTTCTGAGTTTTTAAGGTCAAAATTTTGGGAAAATACCGCAAAAAATGATGAAATCTTAATTTTTATTTTATTTTAAGGTATAATTTGTAAGAATCAATAGATAAACGGCTAAGTTGCAGCCGTTTGACCATTCCCAATGCCCAATGAGGAAAACCTCTTCAAAATTGACGAAATTTTTTTCCTGGATAGACCCCGATTTATAATGAATTTAGGTAAAAATCATAATCATAAATTTAGGTAAAAAAAATGTCGTGACGGTCGCTTCTAGTTTTTTTTATACCCGGTACTCGAAGAGTATAGGGGTATATTAGATTTGTGGGGATAACGGTTGTGTGTAATTTAGGTAAAAAAAATGTCGTGACGGTCGCTTCTAGTTTTTTTATACCCGGTACTCGAAGAGTATAGGGGTATATTAGATTTGTGGGGATAACGGTTGTGTGTAACGCACAGAAGGAAGCGTTTCCGACCCCATAAAGTATATATATCCTTGATCAGCATCAATAGCCGAGTCGATATAGCCATGTCTGTCTGTCCGTCCGTCTGTCCGTCTTCATTTGCGCCTTTATCTCATAGACTATTAAAGCTAGAGAACCAAGTTTTGTATTCAGTCTTCTGTGTTATCACACTACTCAAAGTATATTTCAAAATTTCGCACCGCCCCCACAAAGGACGAAAGTCTGTGGCATACAAAATTTTGAAGATACAAAAAAACTATCAGAGTGTTGAATCTGGATCAGATCGGATCATTATTATAGCTACAATGAAGAAAACCATTTCAAAAGTCATCATTCCCTCTCGCTCTCTCTCACACGCGACCCTGTCTGTTTTGCCTATTCGTCCAAATGAGCGCCTAGATCTCAGATACTATAAGAGATAGAGCAACAAAACTTTCTATCCAAGCTCCTGTGATATCACTTCAATACAAGTGTATTTCAAAATTTTGACACGCCCATTTTCGCCCCCACAAAAAACGAAAATCTGTGGAATCCACAATTTTTAAGATAAATGAAAATCAAAAACGCAGAATATTGGAAAATTACCATATCTACCAGATTGCCGAATCTGGCTCAGGTCGGATCAATATTATGGCCAGAAGAAACAAATTAAATTTCAGTGGCTACGCAACGCCTGCCAAGCGCGGCCTCATGCCCCCTCCCTCTCTCTCCTAAACACTTGTACGTCTCAAATATGTAGTTATACATGTCATGTATAAATGTCGGCGCAGATATACAAAGCATATGTAAACAAAAATGGAAACATGTATAAAAATTCCAAAAAAATCATTTTTTTAATTTAAATATTATTTTCGGTCCTTTTGAGAACATATAATAAATTTCATAAATCGTAGGCTCATAAATGTATGTATGTATATACTGACTGAGTACCGGGTATAAGGTAGAGACGCGGCCTTTGCCACGGCTCACAACGTTCCCTCTCGTTTTTATTGGAGTTTCGAAACTATCTGTAAAAAAGCTAAATTGGGAACTAATGCTTTTTGAGTCATTTAAAAAATGGCAAAACTTAGTTATAAAATAAGATGTGTCATATAATAATAGAGAAGCAGTAGAGCCGTTCGATTTTTTTTAAACAAATTTTTGCCGGTGGCGCTTTTATATATTTATGTCTCCCACAGGATTCTGAAGTCGAGGAGTAACTAAAACAACACACCATTTACCGTTACAATGGGGCGCCATAGTGTCGCGTAAGCTCGCTTTCATTGTTTCCATTTTAGCTATCTCAAAGCTCCTTTCGCAACTCCAATAAAAAAAGAATGCACAAATATTTCAACGATTGGTTTGACGTTTTTAACGTAAAGCTGTCTACCAGTAATTCTATTCCGACGAAACAGCTCTTCGGAACAAATCTAGAGGATCAGCGACAGATTCTATGTAAGATGTCCGAAATTATGTCTCAAATAATATTACCAAGTCGAAAGAAGAATTTGCCCTTTCAAAAAGCTATTCTAATGAGCAATAAATCATTAGATGAATTGTTTGAGTCAGTAGCGGAGAAGTACGGTATGAGATACCTTATAACTAGCCGGATATCTCAAGATCAGATAGAGCACTTTTTTGGAGCATTGCGGGCCAAAGGTGGTTTGCATGACCACCCAACTCCACTCGAGTTCAAATTTAGGTTGCGCAAGTACCTGATAGGTAACAACTTTCTTGTTAGTAGTAATTGATTACATGTCTAGAATAAATAACAATAAATGCTTTTTGTAGTATATTTGCAGAATGCTTGTTTGTGAATACGCCCACGTGATTGTTAAGTATTTCGTTCATTGTTTGTCCATTTTTTAAAACTGAATATTAATATTATTGCACCTTTAATTCCTTTAATATAGCGAGAAATACAGAAACTTTGGGTGTGAAGACAAATGTTGAGGCTGACCCAGTGCCATGGCTGGAAATTGATATTTCCCCATTGGAGTCGTCCAGTTGCTTAAGTGTTCCTGATGACTTAGCCATGGCAGAGCACACAGAAGATATAGAAGCCGATATACACAGCCAACATACCGATGACTCCATAGAGTACATCTCAGGCTACCTAATTCGGCGATTGTCATTGGATTTCAATGATAAAGAAAATTCAACGTCATATGTTGATATGGTGTCAGCGGGTGGGCTGAAGAAGCCATCAACAGAATTTGTTAGCAAAATAAAATGTCTTGAAGTTATTTTCAATAAATTCAATGGCAACTTCATTTGCGAGAAAAGATTTTTGCTGACCGATATGTTGAAAGGTGCAAATGACATTGAATTAAATGATAAAACTAAAGAATTTTTTTTTTAAATGCGTATAAAATTTCGAATTAAAAATTTAAACAAAAAATTAAAAATCTAAAAGCAAAAGCAAAGACTGATTGGGCATAAAAAAATTCTAAAAATAATTCTATAGAGCCTTTATTGTTAAATATTTGAATTACGCTTAATTTTAATTGTTATTTAATTTCTTGAAAAATATTCTTTAGCTATGAATTAAAATATTATAATTGGCTTTGAATAATTTCGTTTTATTTACTAAAGAAATTATTTTCTTTTCTGTCAGCTGAAAAACGAAGAGTGCAGAACGAGTAACGCTTGCTATCTCTTTCTAACGATTTTCTCTCTGAGAGCCGAGAGAGCTCCCCAATTGGGTGTGGTGAGCATTGGCGTCGCAGCCTATTAGTAGGCATGTATTTGACCTCTCGCTGTCGCTAGCCAGCTTGCAAACGAGGTCGCTTGGAGGATCATTTTCTACATGGGCCATGTAGGATGACATCAGCCTCAGATGTGTGCGCTGCAGCTCTAAACTTACTGCCGTGTTGTCGCCATTGCTAAAGTTATGGAGTTATCGAGTTTTACCTTCTGTTTGGGGTACAATGAGCTTGTCTCCGACTATCCAAGGCTCCTGGATTAGCACAACGTCGGCTCCGCTTGCGTCGAAGCGGAGTATGAGGGCAGCAGATGCTGCTTTAAAGTGGTGGAGATTTTTTTTGAGGGAGTCTCAGAGACATCTTCAAGAATCCCCACCACTGTAATGTCGGCGTCTGAGTCGTCAGAGACGTCCTCACGACACATCGCCTCGAAGTCTCGCATGAGCTCCCCGTCTGAAGAGTAGCCTTCTTTGACCAGCTCCAGATAGCTGTCGGGTGCTTCGATCTCCGAGGCAACATCCGGCACGATTGGGTTGTCGACAGGACGAGACTCGGCCGAGGCTGCGTACAACTTATACACCTTTATGGTGACCCAGCTGAAGCCGAAGCGATTCTTCCTTTTTGCGGCCGGTGCGGGTGTCTCCTGCGAACGTTGCCTCTTCGTTTGGGAGACCATTGTAAAATTTGGGAGCACCGCCGTGGCCCACTCCACTTTCTTCAGCCAATCAGCTGATGGGCTGACTTCCGTGCTCGCGCCGCCGACGGATTATGTGCACTGCACTTCTCCTTTCGGCATAAGTGTGTTTTTTGGCAAATAACCTCCCTCAACTTACCAGAAGGTCGGGCAGCCGCAATGTTGTTTAGCTGCCTCTCCAAGGAGTCAGTGTTAGAAGGTGCTTTGCCACCCACCCAAGATTCGGGATGGGACCCACCCGGACTCACACCAGCGCATTCCACCATGCAGGCCTGTCCTGCTGTTGAGCTGGTCGGGCCAGGCCTTAGGTCCGATGCCTTTCTATGCGGGGGACTACTCCCATTTGGCGTTTGGGGAGTGCCAGTCTCAAATTTGTTTTTTTGTGTTTTTATACCCGGTACTTGAAGACGAGTATAGGGGGTATATTAGATTTGGGGTGATAGTGGATGTGTCAAACGCCCAGAAGGAAGCGTTTCCGACCCCATAAAGTATATATATTCTTGATCAGCATCAATAGCCCAGTCGATATAGCTATATGTGTCTGTCCGTCCGTCCGTCCATCCGTCCGTCTGTCCGTCTTTATGATCGCCTAGATCTCAAAGATTATAAGAGCAACCAAACTTTCTATCCAAGCTCCTGTGATATCACTTCAATACAAGTGTATTTCAAAATTTCAAAATTTTCTTTTTTGGCGGCCTTTGCCGCAGCTCACAACGTTCCCCCTCGTTTTGTTTTATTTTTTTTCCATAATACATCCCACGAGATGCAAAGAGAGGAAACGGTCAGCCCAGGCAGAGATCCGGCCCGGGTAAGGCATCATTAGTACAGGGGGCTGCCAAGTCCCTGAGCTCTCCGTTCGAGACTGGGCTCGAGTCAGCCAGTCTGACTTTCGTCACGGGTCGAATGACACCTTAGTCCAGCCCGGTGTGAGGTGAGTATGGAGGTTGGGATGTGGATAGGTTGTGTGTGGGGGAATGGGAGTGTGTGAGCTACTTATACGAGGCGGCACCACAAGCGCATCGCCAGTGTTGCTGCTTCGCGAACACCCGCTGGATGTCAGGGACCTACTAGGGTAGGCCTTTCGCTATCCGCAACGTGGGACCCGTTCGGTGGCCTCTGCTTGGCCCCCTCTGAGCCACGTCACGCGCTCATCAGACCAGATTGCAAAACAATTATTAGATATTGGCGATGGAAAAGTACCTATAAATGAAAATACTGGCTGAATGAAATTGCCAATGGATTTCTGCACAATTATCTCATTGAACGAGTACTCCCAGATGCAACGACTTAAACTTGAAAATATTGAAATTTTTGCAAGGCGAATTGCTATTACACAAATCGATGAAGACAGTTTGTAATGAGAACGAAGCTAGCAATTATCCAACAAAGTTTTTTAATTCAGTGGACTTCTACAACTTAATGTTGGATTATTTTACTTCGAAATAAAGCACCGGACTATAGGATAAATATATTCTTATGGAACAGAAATTCAATCAACTATTTTATATTCCCGATTTATCCACTAGGTTAGGATATCCGGGACGGCCCTCAACTAGGCCTCTAATAGGCCAGAATGGCCCTTAGTTATCCGGATTTTTGTATGGACCTTACGAGGGTGTTTTTGAGGTTCCGAAGTCCCCCAGAATCGAGGTGTTTTTAGCAAAGACAAGCAGTTTCCCTGGCGAGCATCGGTGCGCCCAGGTATCTTCCCCTTGCCCTTGAGAGAGCCGGACAGCTGCAGATGAGATGTTCCAGGGTCTCGACAGCCCCGGGTTCAATACATTTCCTGCAGATGGCGCTGTTATTGATGTTTGGCCTGGTTGCATGCGACGCAGCCAGGCAGTGGCCTGTTAGTATGCCCACTAGCAGGCTGCAATCCTTCCGTGGAAGGTGCATCAGATAGTGGCGGAGTTTATTATTGCGTTCCTTGCGCATGATTTTCGAGATTCTGCAGGTGGTGGTGTTCTTCCACCTGCTGTCTGTCTTTATTTTGGCTTGCATCTCCAGGTCGCTTTGTAGCGTCCTTAGGGAGACCGGCACGCTTTCGGTTCTTTCGATTACCAGCCCAACGCCTTCCTTAGCCAGAACGTCCGCCGCTTCGTCTCCTTCGATGCTTTGGTGGCTGGGAACCCAATAGATCTGCACTGACTTAGTCGTGCTTAGTGAGTCTAGTGCGTCCCTGCTTGCCAGGACACTTCTAGAACTGACCGCGGACGACTGCATGGATTTTATAGCCGCTTGGCTGTCAACGAATATGTTAACCGCATTGTGTGATCGCTGTGCGAGCTGAGCTGAGCCCCTGCTGCCTTCTTGATGGCGAAGACTTCCGCCTGGAATATGCTGCATCGGTCGGGTAGCTTATAAGACGCCCTTATTTCAGGGTTCGTACAGTGTAGGCCTGCTCCTACTCCTTCATTCATCTTGGAGCCGTCAGTGTATATGTTGAGGTGTTTAGTCTGGTCCCGTCCCGCTTTCCAGTCTTCGGGTCCCATAAAGGGATCATGTAGTCAGTGATACTGATCATGTCCATTCCAACTGAACTGTGCCCGTATCTTTGGGGAGACATGTTCCCCGACGCCATCAGACGCTGAGCTGCCTTGTCTGCAGTCAGCCTAGCGTAGATGTCGAGGGGGTCGATTCCGAGTATGGTTTCGAGTGCTTTGGTTGGTGTTGACCTCAGCGCTCCTGTAATACAGAGCAGAGCCTGCCGCTTGGTTCGTTCCATTAGCTTGTGATGCGTCTTCTTTTCACTAGGACTCCATACAGCAGAGTTGGTAGCATCACCGAGATATAGATCCAATGCAACAGAGCGGGTGACAGGCCCCATGTGCTACTAAGCATCTTCTTGGATGCATAAAGTGCAGTGGTGGCCTTTTTCACCCGCTCCACTACGTTGGGTCTCATTGCCAGTTTGCTGTCCAGTACTGTGCTAAGGTATTTGGCCTGTGCTTTAGGGGTTAGCCTTTTCTGGTTGATTTCCGGGAAAACCATGCTGGTACCTTGTACCTTTTGGTGACGAGGATGAGCTCCGTCTTGTCCTCGTTGATACTGAGTCCTACTCCATCTGCCCACTCACGTATATCCCTGTGTGTTCGTTCCATTATGGAGATGAGAGTCGATGGACATACACCCGTTTTAAGTACGCTTATGTCGTCCGCGTAAGCTGTTATTTTTGGGGCCTTCCTCTCGAATCTCTTAATGAGGTTGTCGACCACCAGGTTCCACAGGAGGGGTGACAGGACTCCACCCTGGGGTGTGCCCCTGTGTGACCATGGAAGCGGTGCTTCACTCTGATTACACCCGTCTACAACTTAGAAGGTTTTTTAACCAGAGGTTGATTGCTGGGTGAGTGCTGGTTTCTCCTAGGCAGTCCATTATGGCTTCTGTAGCGACGTTATTAAATGCTTCGGATATATCTACGAATACTCCTAGTGCATATTTCTTGGTGTTGAGGACTTTCTCGACGGTAGCTACTAGCGAGTGTGTGCTGTTTCCACCGATGTTCCCTTGGCGTAGGCGTGCTGGTTGATTGACATCAGTCCCCTTACTTCGGTTCTGATGTGTATATCCAGCAGCTTTTCTAATGTTTTCAGTAGGAAAGTGGTTAGGCTTATCGGTCTGTAATCCTTGGAACTCACATGGCTGCACTTTCCAGCTTTTGGGAGGATACAGGATATAGATCGGGATATAGCCTGTTCTTAGGCATGCTGCGTATATTGCGAGAAGCCATGGGGTGATCACCTCTTTGGTCACTTGCAGCATTGCTGGGAATATTCCGTCAGGTGCCTTTATGCCCGTGAAGGAATCTATAGCCCATTGGATTTTCTTGGGGGTTATTCAGTCTGTTGGGGGTGTGTGTTCCTCAGTTGCTAGGTCCTGATTCGTTTCGACAGCCGGTGACATTCTGGGAGGTGGGCTTCCATGGAGAACTTTAGTCTACTACGGGTTGACTACTAAGGTCAGGTCACCGTCCTCTTCTTCGTTTGAGTCGTCGAGCGCCAGATGGGGAATAGTGATTTTGCTTTTGGTATGGACGGGATTAGCTCCCTGTCCACCACCTCCAGCTTGGCCTCCTCCCACATCGCTTCCAATTGGCAGACCGCTTGCGTTAGCCACTTCAAAGCCGGGTCATCGTTACATTTTAGGATATTGACCCCATTCAGCCACCCAGCACCATCAAAAGTGGGCATGGCAGCTGTTGGGTTCTCTTCCATCCGTGTAAATAGGGAGTCTACCAGCAGCGCGTGGACGAATTTCCACTGCGCCGCTGTCTTCCTCCCATTCTCATCACTTCTATCGATGAGAGCTACGATCGCTCGACCCTTGCTTTGCCAATTTTTCTGAGGGTTCCGCTCTCTTGAGCCCGCGTTGCCGCTTGCTCACTGAAGTGACGGCATTGTCGGTCGAGCGCTGCCTCTTGGTAGCTAGCAACTCCACCTTGTTGGAGTGCTCGCTCGTCGATGCCTTCATCTGGGGCAATTAAGCGTAGTACCTACGGTCCTCCTCTACCTTCAGCTCGGCCCAAGCTAGCTTGGATTTCTCCTCCTGGGAGATATCAGCCTTGCCTTGGAGCCTGCCTACTATTTTGACTATTTTTCGGGGGAACCACCCCCTAGCGTTTTAGGCCTACCCGCCAGGCACCCCGACTAGAGGTAGAGAAGACGCTGGGCCATTGCCTTACCTAGACACTGCATTGCCTCGGACGGAGCAAGCGACAGTGCATTACAATTGTCCGGGATAATGCAGCGCACATTGCCCAGCCGGCACCCTCGTGGAGGGTTCAGCTAGAGGATTTTCGCCAGCCATTAATCCACTAAATTTCAGAACAATTCCCTCTTCTTAACAGAAACTAACTCCTAATATTCTCCATCTTAGAGTTCTTTTGTTCTCGTACTAACTCAAACACACCATCTTATTACGGCGTTATGTTCACGCGCTGATGGATGCGAGACATGATTTCTTTGTAAATTGGACAGCCTCTGTAGTTAACTGTGTGATTTGCGCCGCAGTTGCCGCAATTTTTTTCTGTTGGGCATCGCGACGAGTCGTGAAGGTCTGACACAGTAAGGTGCAGTTTACACTGAGGCTGCGTCTTGATTCTTTGCGTCTTCCCAGAAACACAGTTTTTTTTTAAATAGGTTTAGCATAGGGCCTAGTGATGGCAAAAAGTTGCGTCGTTTTCCGACGAAACTTCGTTTTGGTATTTCTGTGATATTTCTGTGCGCATAACATCAATTTTCGTACCGCCGCGTAAAATTTTTAACTGAGTAAAAAGGGGCAAAAATTCATATAAGGGCTAGAACAAATTGTTAAAACTAATTTTATTATTAAAAAAAGCATTTCAACAATATAGTTAATTTCAAATTTTTTGCTGCAAATCCCATGTCTTTGAATCCCTATACTGTTTCCGTGATCTTCTCAGGGTAAGAAAGTCTGCTTGCAGATACTTGTTAGCGAGTTGAGCAACTACCTCGCGACTAAACTGCAGTAATATGAGGCCTTGACACACCAAATAGACTCCCGTGCGATATTCCGCAGGCGATCCTAGGCAATAAGGGGCTATTCTCTTCTCCAGCAGAATTGTCAGTCGAAAAGGAGTTTTTTTCTTTTTGAGATTGGGCAACAGTCCAACGAGAATGTTGAAGTACTCCTTTCCATGCAGAAATTTTCCTTAAAAAAGGCATCGGAGTTCTCCACAACATCTTCCTCCCAAAATGAACCATATCGTGGCTATTGCAATGAAGAATACATTATTTAATTGAAAAGAGAGCACATTGTCTGCTCTTTACCTACAAGAGTCTAAAAGCAAGGAGGACAAGACGAATTGAAACTTTTGTGAGGATAGCCCAGACACTTCGATGCACTTCAACAGATTCGCTTCATTTTGCGCCACCGCAGATAAAAGAATTAGCTCTTTTTTTGGCATATTTTGTTGATTTTCAGACATTATTTCTTTTGTTTACAAATTTTTCTTCCTCTTCCCAAGACGCAAAGGCGCTGTAGTGTAAACGGCAAACCTGCTTCTCTGCGTCTTCTCCGATATCGATAGGTAACGCACCAAGTGTAAAAAGCCTATAAGACCTTGTGGGCCGTATTCTTGGCAGTTCATGCATTGTACTGGGCCGTTGCGTTTAAGTGGCTCTTTTACGGTGATTCTGTGGTGCAATAGAAAGTGAAGCTTTTAGATGTGGTGCACCTCATATTTTTTAGTTATCTGCGTCTCAGGATCAAGTTCATCAGAGGTGACATCAGAGCTATAGAGCTTTCAGTACAACTTGCAGGCCCTGCAACTTTTAAGTTGGTACGTGTAAAAGTTTTTTTTAATTTCGTTTAAGTACTTTGACAAAAGTCTAAAGTTTTCTCTGGTTGTTGTCTGAACTTTAATCTCCTGGATGTTACTCCTCATTAATGGAATGATATGGAAGTTGTCCTGAGCGATGAGCTTAACAACTTTGTTAACAAGAGCACCGGAGCTTTTCTCTCGTATAGGAGGGGGCTTAAGCTTTTCTTGCCGCCAACAGCAGATTCTGGGGGCAGATCGTTATCTAAAAAGTAAACGAAACGAATCTTAATTTCAAAAGAAAAAATGGTTGACTTATTGATCTATTAATACAAATTTGACACTATTACGAGGAAAATTTAGCTTGTGCCCTCTTTATAAATAATTTTTTGTCAAATATGACTCTGAAAATATGACTGACTTTTCGTTTTAGTGATAACAGCTGACGCAGCCTAATTCGATTATCGTGTAGTTGTGAAAAAAAAATTGTTTGCGCCTAAAATTACAAGTAAATTACAATACCCTGCAGTACTGGGCACTAGTTCAGCGGTGGTGACATCGCCAACCCCTAATAGAACACCACTGGTTCGCCGACAAACGCTACGCAATGCTTTACATCATTTCCATTTTAACCCGCAATGTCATAGGACATGGGGACCAGTGACACCACTTCGTTTACCGCGTACTAGTGATTTGTGTGGTCTTCTGGTGGTGACGATATGGGTACCCATCTAATAGGTAGTGTAAAGGGTACTCGTCTGGTGGGTAGTGAAATGGGTATCCACTTGGTGGGTTAATAAAACAAGGAAAACAATTTTAAAAATCTTCAAGACATAACTTCATTTATTTCCTACATTTTTGTGTAGTTAATTTATTTTAGTGTTGTTTGGGTTGTTGCCATTTAAATATATTATTATTTGTGTCTTTAAAATATTTTATTTTTATTTTTGGAGTTTAGATAGCCCTGTCCCGGCCTCTACAGTTATTGCATTTATAAATATAAAATATAAATAATATTAGGCGTAGGCGTAGTAATAGGCTGAAAAATGAAAAATAAAAAACGAATCAGCTTACCAAGCAACACTACAGAACTTCCATTTCAAAACACGGCAATACCTCTACATTTTTCATTTGGCTGTCCTCAAATTTTTCTTTTTCACCAGACGACACTTTTTCTGCATATTTCTTCTTTCGTTCCTTCTTGAGGTGATGTACATTGTAAAGTTATGTTAAGTTGATTTTGTGTTACCTTTGGTTTACTGACTTTATTGTATAATAATCTGTTATTCACTTTGACTTGTCGCAATTGTAATTGAAGACGCGTTTCGTCACTAGCTGAAGGCAAAAGCAAAGCAATAAAATATGCCAGTAATGGAATGTCTGAAAGGATAAAGAAGAACAGAGCAGCGTAGCTTCATTGAGACGCTGCAGACCACCGAACTAGTACGATGGGTGGTACGCGGTATGTTATAGAGTATACAGAGTAAAAGATTTTCTATTCTTTGAGTGGTTCGGCGTTCGCCTACCATAGGGTTACTTCGGAACCCATGTACGAACCATCCAGTTGAGTACTTCGGTATGGTCAATAGCCACCGCCAGTACTGCAGGGTAGTAAATAAAAGTCGGGCTTTGCTCGCAACATGCACGTAACGGAGCGCCTAGATCTCAGATACTATAAGAGATAGAGCAACCAAACTTTCTATCCAAGCTCCTGTGATATCAATTCAGTACAAGTTTATTTATAATATTTGCCACGCCCCGTTCCGCCCCCACAAGGAACGAAAATCTGTGGAATCCACAATTTTTAAGATAAAAGACAACTAAAAACGTGCACACAGCCATTAATCCACTAAATTTCAGAACAATTCCCTCTTCTTAACAGAAACTAGCTCCTGATATTCTCCATCTTAGAGTTGTTTTGTTCTCGTACTAACTCAAACACACCATCTTATTACGGCGCGGAATATATCCATTTTATATGCATATTTTGCCAGCAGTATACCACCAAATACCATGAAATACACTACTACAAATACAAACATTTTTACGTTCCTTAAGTCATCGCTGGGCAACGCGATCATTACGATGAAGGTGGGATCGGCTGCACGTCTGTGTGAGGCCTCTCACGAGATCGTTTGGGTGCGATGAGAACTTGCTCAATTACCTTTCCTTGTGTTTCGTTATTACTTCCCTTATCGGTGGTACGTTAAGTCCCTTTTTATGTTTTCGTTTCGAACTTACCACGGTGCCCCGGTGATAGTTCTCAGGATCTAAGCTGTGTTCTGTTAGCTTCAATGTGCCTGCGCAATGTAAGTCTTCTGTCAAAGTGTACTCCCAGGTACGCTACCTCGTTTGCTTTCGAGAGTGAGCTGTTGTTTAACGTGAATTGTGGACAATCTTGCCTGTTTATGGTGAACATGTTTGCATTTTTGTTTGTTTACCTTAATTCGCGTCGGATAACCAGTTTTTCACTTTAACCATATGACGAGTAAGTTGTGATGTTGCTTGCAATGGCCACTGGAGCGGCTGAGAATAGCTGTATCGTCAGCAAAGGTTAATGTTGTTAGACCTCTGCATGTAGGGATGTCTGCTGTGTAGAGAACGTATAGTGTCGGCCCAATGCCCAATGAGGAACGCCAGCAGAGTTGCATCTTACTGCAAACTTCCTGTCGTAGAGGTACGAATGTGATCTTATACATCAGAATTTCTAGCCAGACTGTGTCGAACGCCTGAGACACACAAAAAAATATAGCAGTACAGAATTTTCTGATGTTATGCGGTTGACCTGCTCAATAGTTCCGTGTTTTTCACGAAAGCCGAATTGATGTGTTGGGATTATGTTATGGATATGTTATTTTATAGACACGAAAGGCTTATAAGTCGATAGGACCAGGGGAATGTTCCATCTTTACCCAGCTTTGGAATCATTATGGTAATAAACTTTTTCGATCTCTCTGGAAAGTGGCCCAGTATTGTGATTGCGTTGAATAACTGGGCAATGGTGCAGATTGAACAATAGGGAATCTCAATAATCATCTTTGGGGTTAGTGATTCCCAACTCGGGGAATTTTTTGGACTTAGATGCTGGTTGATAATTCTTGCGACTTCATTCGGGCGAAATACAATTGGCTCATGTTGACGCTGAGAGTCGTTTAATACGGTCGGAAGTGCGAACTCGTTTGTAGCAGAATTAGGTTGGAAAACTTTTTGCAGATGATCGGCAAATGTTTTGTCCTTATCTCCATCTCTCTGGGCCCAGTCGCCTACATGGTTTCTTAAAGGCATCATTGTTTTTAGAGAGTTTTTAGTGTTAGATGTTGATAGTTGCTTAACATATCGGCGTTGGGCATTTTCTTCTTCCCGCTTTAACGATTTGGTGAGTTTACGTGAGAAAATTCTTAGATTTTGCTTTGCTGACGGCGATCTGTTGGATTGCCAATGTCGTCTTAGGCGCCGCTTTTTAAGAACGAGCTGTTCGATTTGAAAATTTGTTTTAATTTGGATGTTTACTTCATTTGCTGGTGTTGGTGTTGAGATATGAGCTGCTTCGACGAAGACTGACTCAAGTTTGTTTGCTATAGAATCAATGTCAGCTTCCACTTTCAGATACGGATTTAGTTCAATGTATGAATTTATATAATTTTTGTATTTGAGCTAGTTAGTTTTTTGTAAGGTCAACTTGGCGGGGCGTTTTAAAAACTCTGGGTGTCATAGGAATTGCATAGGAACGAGGGGTCGGATGATAGTTCCGAGACGCTTTCGGTGCTTATCAGGTTGCGGGAATATTTTGGGTAACTGCCAAATCTATCAGGTCGGGTATTTTCTTGGGATCAGTGGCAGTAAGTTGGTGTGCCAGGAGAGACGTGTCCAAGCCTGTTGTTTACCGGTACAAGTGCGTTGTACAGCTGCTTTCCCTTTGGATACACAAGGCGAGATCCCCAGTCTGCGTGTGTTTGGCGTTATAGTCTCCTGCTGCTATAAAGTGTTCTTCTAATGAGTTGAAATATTGGTCTTCAGATATGGCGAATCAAGGGGGGCAGTAGACGGCAGCTAGTGCAATTTGGTTACCACTATCAAGCTGTATTTTTAAGGATGTGGCCTCTAGATCATTTCTGGCAAAGTCTTTGTAGTAGTGATGCTTCAGCCGGCTTCTAATCAAAACACCAGTCCCACCGTGTGCGGGATGAATGGTTCCGTAGAATGTGTATCCGCTTATTTTAAAATTATATTTGTTTGTAAGGTGTGTTTCGGAGAGTAGCATAACTTCTATGTGCTCATCGAGTAGGAATTAAGCTAACTCAAGTTTATACTCTGAAACGACATTAGAATTTCACTTAGATATACATAAGTAGCGAAGCCATTTATTATCTTGACTGCTGTGATACAAGCATTTTTACCAAAAGATTTTGATTTCGCATTAAATTTTGCATAGTTGTGTGCATAAATGACACAAACTATGTCAAGCTGTGCCGCAGCTTTGTTGCTGCTTTTGTGGATTGTTTTTTCGTGCCGTATTTAGATCCACATGCTTTGCTTGTGTGTAAAGTGCATTAAAGGCAGGAGGCACTATTTCTGATCTAAAGGCGCTTGCATAAGTCGCGTTTTTAGATACGGATAGCGGTCCAAGAGAGGACCTGGCTGCATTCGAGAAGATGAAGTGTAGTTAAGTTGTGCGTTTTGCGTGCGTAATATGTTCACGCGCTGATGGATGCGAGACATGATTTCTTTGTAAATTGGACAGCCTTTGTAGTTAACTGTGTGATTTCCGCCGCAGTTGCCGCAATTTTTTGCTGTTGGGCATCGCGACGAGTCGTGAAGGTCTGACACAGTAAGGTGCAGTTTACACTGAGGCTGCGTCTTGATTCTTTGCGTCTTCCCAGAAACACAGTTTTTTTTTAAATAGGTTTAGCATAGGGCCTAGTGATGGTAAAAAGTTGCGTCGTTTTCCGACGAAACTTCGTTTTGGTATTTCTGTGATATTTCTGTGCGCATAACATCAATTTTCGTACCGCCGCGTAAAATTTTTAACTGAGTAAAAAGGGGCAAATATTCATATAAGGGTTAGAACAAATTGTTAAAACTAATTTTATTATTAAAAAAAGCATTTCAACAATATAGTTGATTTCAAATTTTTTGCTGCAAATCCCATGTCTTTGAATCCTTATACTGTTTCCGTGATGTTCTCAGGGTAAGAAAGTCTGCTTGCAGATACTTGTCAGCGAGTTGAGCAACTACCTCGCGACTAAACTGCAGTAATATGAGGCAGACAAAAGCCCTTGACACACCAAATAGACTCCCGTGCGATATTCCGCAGGCGATCTTAGGCAATAAAGGGCTATTTTCTTCTCCAGCAGAATTGTCAGTCGAAAAGGAGTTTTTTTCTTTTTGAGATTGGGCAACAGTCCAACGAGAATGTTGAAGTACTCCTTTCCATGCAGAAATTTTCCTTAAAAAAGGCATCGGAGTTCTCCACAACATCTTCCTCCCAAAATGAACCATGTCGTGGCTATTGCAATGAAGAATACATTATTTAATTGAAAAGAGAGCACATTGTCTGCTCTTTACCTACAAGAGTCTAAAAGCAAGGAGGACAAGACGAATTGAAACTTTTGTGAGGATAGCCCAGACACTTCGATGCACTTCAACAGATTCGCTTCATTTTGCGCCACCGCAGATAAAAGAATTAGCTCTTTTTTTGGCATATTTTGTTGATTTTCAGACATTATTTCTTTTGTTTACAAATTTTTCTTCCTCTTCCCAAGACGCAAAGGCGCTGTAGTGTAAACGGCAAACCTGCTTCTCTGCGTCTTCTCCGATATCGATAGGTAACGCACCAAGTGTAAAAAGCCTATAAGACCTTGTGGGCCGTATTCTTGGCAGTTCATGCATTGTACTGGGCCGTTGCGTTTAAGTGGCTCTTTTACGGTGATTCTGTGGTGCAATAGAAAGTGAAGCTTTTAGATGTGGTGCACCTCATATTTTTTAGTTATCTGCGTCTCAGGATCAAGTTCATCAGAGGTGACATCAGAGCTATAGAGCTTTCAGTACAACTTGCAGGCCCTGCAACTTTTAAGTTGGTACGTGTAAAAGTTTTTTTTAATTTCGTTTAAGTACTTTGACAAAAGTCTAAAGTTTTCTCTGGTTGTTGTCTGAACTTTAATCTCCTGGATGTTACTCCTCATTAATGGAATGATATGGAAGTTGTCCTGAGCGATGAGCTTAACAACTTTGTTAACAAGAGCACCGGAGCTTTTCTCTCGTATAGGAGGGGGCTTAAGCTTTTCTTGCCGCCAACAGCAGATTCTGGGGGCAGATCGTTATCTAAAAAGTAAACGAAACGAATCTTAATTTCAAAAGAAAAAATGGTTGACTTATTGATCTATTAATACAAATTTGACACTATTACGAGGAAAATTTAGCTTGTGCCCTCTTTATAAATAATTTTTTGTCAAATATGACTCTGAAAATATGACTGACTTTTCGTTTTAGTGATAACAGCTGACGCAGCCTAATTCGATTATCGTGTAGTTGTGAAAAAAAAATTGTTTGCGCCTAAAATTACAAGTAAATTACAATACCCTGCAGTACTGGGCACTAGTTCAGCGGTGGTGACATCGCCAACCCCTAATAGAACACCACTGGTTCGCCGACAAACGCTACGCAATGCTTTACATCATTTCCATTTTAACCCGCAATGTCATAGGACATGGGGACCAGTGACACCACTTCGTTTACCGCGTACTAGTGATTTGTGTGGTCTTCTGGTGGTGACGATATGGGTACCCATCTAATAGGTAGTGTAAAGGGTACTCGTCTGGTGGGTAGTGAAATGGGTATCCACTTGGTGGGTTAATAAAACAAGGAAAACAATTTTAAAAATCTTCAAGACATAACTTCATTTATTTCCTACATTTTTGTGTAGTTAATTTATTTTAGTGTTGTTTGGGTTGTTGCCATTTAAATATATTATTATTTGTGTCTTTAAAATATTTTATTTTTATTTTTGGAGTTTAGATAGCCCTGTCCCGGCCTCTACAGTTATTGCATTTATAAATATAAAATATAAATAATATTAGGCGTAGGCGTAGTAATAGGCTGAAAAATGAAAAATAAAAAACGAATCAGCTTACCAAGCAACACTACAGAACTTCCATTTCAAAACACGGCAATACCTCTACATTTTTCATTTGGCTGTCCTCAAATTTTTCTTTTTCACCAGACGACACTTTTTCTGCATATTTCTTCTTTCGTTCCTTCTTGAGGTGATGTACATTGTAAAGTTATGTTAAGTTGATTTTGTGTTACCTTTGGTTTACTGACTTTATTGTATAATAATCTGTTATTCACTTTGACTTGTCGCAATTGTAATTGAAGACGCGTTTCGTCACTAGCTGAAGGCAAAAGCAAAGCAATAAAATATGCCAGTAATGGAATGTCTGAAAGGATAAAGAAGAACAGAGCAGCGTAGCTTCATTGAGACGCTGCAGACCACCGAACTAGTACGATGGGTGGTACGCGGTATGTTATAGAGTATACAGAGTAAAAGATTTTCTATTCTTTGAGTGGTTCGGCGTTCGCCTACCATAGGGTTACTTCGGAACCCATGTACGAACCATCCAGTTGAGTACTTCGGTATGGTCAATAGCCACCGCCAGTACTGCAGGGTAGTAAATAAAAGTCGGGCTTTGCTCGCAACATGCACGTAACGGAGCGCCTAGATCTCAGATACTATAAGAGATAGAGCAACCAAACTTTCTATCCAAGCTCCTGTGATATCAATTCAGTACAAGTTTATTTATAATATTTGCCACGCCCCGTTCCGCCCCCACAAGGAACGAAAATCTGTGGAATCCACAATTTTTAAGATAAAAGACAACTAAAAACGCAGAATCATGGAAAATAACCGCTAACCTACTATTATAGTCAGAAAGAACAAATTAAATTTCAATCGCTATGCAACGCCTGCCAAGCGGTTACTCATTCCCTCTCTCTCTCTCGCAAACACTTGTAAGTCTCGAATATGTAGTTATGCATGTAATGTAGAAATGTAGAAGCAGATGTAAAAATCATATGTAAACAAAAATGGAAACATGTATGAAAGTTCAAAAAATGGTTTTACATCATCATGTTTTGAAATATTCTTTTTTGCCCAAAATTTAATTCGTCCCTTTTGCGAACATATAATAAATTGCTTAAATCGTAAGCTCATATGTATGTATATACTGACTGAGTACCGGGTATAAAGTAGAGCCACGGCCTTTGCCGTTTTTAAATAGGTTTAGCCACTAACCATACAATATACATATATATTGTATGGTTAGTGGTTTAGCATAGGGCCCTGTGGTGGCAAAAGTTGCGTCGTTTTCCGGCGCAGGTGCGTTCATTGGTTATATTCGATTGGTTTTGGTTTTTCTTTGTGCATAACAGCAATTTCGTATTTTTCTGACTTTTAGCGGAACTGCACCACTAATATCATATACATCAAATCAGCAGATTGAAATTTAAATTTTGCCGCGTAAAATTTTTAATTGAGCAAATAGGGGCAGAAATACATTTAATGATTAGAACAAATTTTTTAAACTAATTGTATTATTACAAAAAAGCATATCAACAATATAGTTGTTTTTTTTTATTTTTTTTGTTGCAAATCCCATGTCTTTGAATCCTTTCACTGTTTCCGTAATCTTCTCAGGTTAAGAAAGTCTGCTTGCAGATACTTGTCAGCGAGTTGAGCAACTACCTCGCGACTAAACTGCAGTAATATGAGGCAGACAAAAGCCCTTGACACACCAAATAGACTCCCGTGCGATATTCCGCAGGCGATCTTAGGCAATAAAGGGCTATTTTCTTCTCCAGCGGAATTGTCAGTCGAAAAGGAGTTTTTTTCTTTTTGAGATTGGGCAACAGTCCAACGAGAATGTTGAAGTACTCCTTTCCATGCAGAAATTTTCCTTAAAAAAGGCATCGGAGTTCTCCACAACATCTTCCTCCCAAAATGAACCATATCGTGGCTATTGCTATTTGAATACATTATTTAATTGAAAAGAGAGAACATTATCTGCTTCTTACTTACAAGGGTACAAACGCGAGGAGGACGTTGCAGTTGCAAGACGAATTGCAACTTTTCTGAGGATAGCCCAGACACTTCCATGCACTTCAAAAGATTCTCCTCACTTTGCGCCACCGCAGTTCGTTGATTTTCGTTATTTACTTTGTTTACAAAATTTGTCTTCCTCTTCCAAGACGCAAAGACGCTGTGGTGTAAACGCCGCTTCTGCTTCTCTGCGTCTTTTCCGATATCGATAGGTAACGCACCCAGTGTACCTATAAAACTCTAGGGACTTTAAAAAAAAATCAAATAACATGAAATACTTTTCCAGCAACTTTTGCTTGGTGATCTGAATACTACTTTCAAACTGACCATAGCAAACGCATTTTGCATTCAAAAATGTATCGGTTTTATACGAATATCAACCATGATTCTGTTTGCTAGCACTTTTTTCGGACCTCGGCACGGCTATATAACAACAAACAACCTTGTTGACAGACCTAGAATGTAGACAATTGTCGTGTATGTATAATTGCAGTGCATACGTCAGAAATTTAAAAATAGTATATTTGCGGTATATTTTTAAACTGTGACGTATATTTCGGTATATTTTTAATGGTCAGACCGTATATCGTATAGATAAATCAGCTAGCCAATCATTTACTTCATTTATTTTTATTTTACTTACATCTCGCGATTAATTTATTGCAAATATGTCTAATCAATGGGAAGTTGTTACCAAGTCTCGCAAACAAAAAATCTGGATAAAAAAGTTACTGCACATACGGAACAGAAGCGTATTGCAGCTCAAATGCCAAAGCTAGAGGAGCTCTGTAAGTTTTCGTAATAATTGACATTATTAGAGACTAAAATTCACCCATTAAATTCTCCCAGTGCCGACCCAGCAATACCGCAATTTATTCGGCTCAACCAACAACAACAGCAAATCAAATTCGCCTGCAAAGTCTAGTTCGAGTGCTTCATCATCAAAACAAAAGTCGCCAATTAAGAAACACATGAAAACAGCTACGTCTGGAGGGAGTAGTGGAGGCACATCAACCAAGAAGCAGTTGCCAGCATCTTTGGCTAAGCCAAAAACACTGGAACAGGCCTTCAAGCATATAACTCCAGATGATTTTGCTGCTCAGCTGACGCAAGCGAAACTTAGCTGCCCTGGCTCTGAGTTGCGATGGCTTAGTCATGTAAGCAGAATTCTATAGTCGGGAATCCGGCTATTACGGAGAAAAAAATTAATTTAAAGTGAATTATCGCAAAAAACGTGAATTTGTACGTTAAAGCTCAACGTATATATATATCTAAAATGCCGGTGTCGTGTCGAAAATTCGATGGAAATTGATATCTGTATTTTTTATTATTCCTACAGATTGCCCTTTTTTTCAATGGAGCACTGTCGTACGACTGCGATTCCGTCTTCTCTGGACGTTCTGCTCACTATCCTAGTAATCTGGCGAGTGCTGCTCTTAAGAAATTAGTTGTTGAATTCCTAGGTAGCGTAGGCGAATCAAATCTAGAGTATTTTTTTTACTATCTATTAGATGGCATGACTACGGATCTTAACAATAACCAGACGGTTGTTGGCTACAAGTTTATGCTACAGTTAATAGGTCAAAATTGGCCGAGTATTTGCTCTAAAAACTTTGCCAAGACCGCTTTACTGAGAAACTCCTATCAAAATAGGAGCAGCATTTGTTTAAGTATTTTGTGGGCCATCGGACAGGGCGGTTATAAATCGCTGAATGAGGGAGTTAAGGTCTGGCAGAATTTAATGTTACCCAATTTGGAACTGAAAACCTACTCAAAATTTGTAGTGGAGTACATAGAAAGGGTCCTCAACGCAGCAGCAGTAGGGACCTCGGAGGATATATTGCTGCTTAACCAGAATGAATTTTTCGCCGCCTATAACGCACTGAACGCTACTTATAATAATCTACCAAAGGAGCTCCAGCAAAGTCTGAAGCGGAGTGCAAGTCAGCTGCTGGTGAGTGTGGGTAATATTTAAGAGCTCTGCCATTGACTCCAATGCTTTGTTTGTATTTACAGCAAAAATACATTTCCAGTCCGGTTAAGCACGCGAATATCTTCCTGACACTTTTTCGAGAGATTACATCTGTAAGTAAGCCAAGCAACGAGATTGAAGGATGCATTAGTTGCCTC
Organism: Drosophila algonquin; assembly: GCA_035041765.1. Taxonomy (NCBI): domain Eukaryota; kingdom Metazoa; phylum Arthropoda; class Insecta; order Diptera; family Drosophilidae; genus Drosophila; species Drosophila algonquin. The sequence goes on from JAWNKY010000888.1 coordinate 58,596, forward strand.
CTCAGCAGCGGTGGTGGTGATGATTGCCTAAAAGTTTGGAGAATGAACTACAAAAAGCAACAGTTGGCCAGCTTATTGCTACTGCAAGCTATAGGTATGCACATGCACATAATATGTACATACATCTTATCGATAAATTTTGAATTTAAAACGTTTCAGACAAAAACTGGGAGACTTCTACTAATTTACTTGCGTTATCTCCAGTATATCACGACTTTCTACATGATTTGCATCTTTTAAATGAAGAGCTACAGTCAAGCAAAAGGAAAGAAAGCTGCCTTGATGATTTAATAGAACTTTTATTGGTGAGTTGTCTGTTTACTTGAATGTTCCGCGTTTTCGACATTAGCTTTCCAACACTTAACAAGAAGTTATTTGTTAGCTACGAATTTATTCATATGTCAGTCTGGTCACATTGCTGTCGTGAAAAGGAAAACGAAGGTATCAAAAAAATTAATTAAATTTTTAACGTGTTGAAGGTTCCAGCTGGTGCTAAAAAAATATGAAGTGGGCTAATTATTCAAAATTGGTCATTTAAAATACAATTATACCATTTATTTTCACGTAAAATTACCGTAACTACCCATCAAAAAAAGGTTTAGAGGGACGCTGCCAACTCAACGTCACTTCGTTACCCATCAAAGAGAAACGTTTGGCGTCGTCTGAGTCAATTTTTCTCCTTTTTATTAATTGATCGTTTTTACTGCGAATATATGTATTCATGTTCTGCACCTAAACTCTTGTTGGTGTTCAAAGTGTGTTTTTTGTCTACGTGTTCGAGTCGAGTCGTCTTTAACGGTGTGCGAGTGCGTGTGGTTGTGTGTGACGCTCTTGTGTATTGGTACCAACTAGCTGCATTTTTTCATGGCGTTGCCATGCGGGTTTAGTAGCCGCTTAATATTTTCCTGACCGGACGTGTTGCTTTCAAAAAATTCAAAATTGTATTTATCAGTAAATTTATGACTTATTGCCCTATCAGTATACAAAATCTGGTGATCTTGCTTCTAGCAAAAGCAAACTAAGAGACGCCGGCGTCGTTGCGAATGATGTGTTCTAGCTATGATTGGCTGTCGAATGACATTCGCCGCCCCTCTCTGACCATCTTATTTTAGATTGTGCGCACCTCTGCGAACAGTTATTCGGCAGTGGTGTCTTTTTGTCGGCTCTCCCCTTGAATTTATCCACGTCACAAATACAAATCGTTACTCAAGAAGAGTAGAAAAGACCAAGAAGAAACAACAAGTAGTTGGGATGTATCTCGGTTCCAGCCTGTTTCAACACGTGGCACGTCTGTCTATTGTCCCTCACGATCTAACGAGTTATTCGATGTCTTGTCATTGCTTTAAGTATGTTTTTAAGTATATTTTCAGCTACTCAACACAATTAATCTTCATAAAAACAAGTACAAATGAGAGAAGATACATACATACATAAATATTTTATGTTAACTATGTACATATGTTATAAAATAAATACATACCTATGTAAATTTGTACATACATGAATACCATTCAACTTTTAAGGCCTATGTTAAAGGTCGTTGCCCTTAATATAGCCCACATGTTTTTTTTTAACAGTAGCCTATCAGTCTGTAATTTAAAATCCTTAACGAATTTGTAGTGCCGCCTTTCCAGAGTCTGGCTTTAAAATACTGGCTGTCCATGTGCTCAACCATAATGTGTCAACGAATGTAGCTGCTTCCATTTGCTGGAACCCCTTTTTTCCCATCGTTGGTAATCTCCTGCCCTGTCCCTCTAAGAAATCGAAATCGTCTTCAAAGAAATTCATAAGCGCTAAGCTGCATCAAAAGCTCAATTTAAAAGCTTAGAAAGCCCTCTTCATAATTTTTAGCAAACACAATTACAAAAATCAACTCACATCACGTCATTTTTTAATTCCGACATATTTTGCAACAGCTCAAAATAAACTATAAATACTCGTAGTTATCCGAAATTTAAGAGAAATATAAAAATGGCTCAGGTTAAACCGAAAAGTAGCAAACAGGGTGGCAAACAAGTGACCGCTGCCAAAAAGGTAAAGAAAAAACTAATCGAAAAAATAAATTGAAAAATAAGACTCCTGAAATGTTCTTTAATACTAATAAGTATTTTATTCCTACCCCCACTAGACCGTTCAGGAGAAAAGCAGCGCACAGCAAAAGAAGAACAAACAAAACTCTGCGACACAGACGAAGAAATGTGGCTTCTGTAAGTGGACTTTGGGTAGTGTTTTCATTATTGCACTGATTGCCGGCGCTCTCTGCTTTGATACCGAGGTCAATGGCAAGGGGCTGTTCGAGAAATCAGCCACAGGCAAAGTACTGAAAAACGCTGGAGTTTTGCCACATGTCCAGAGGGCCTGGTATGTGACCATGGGAGCAAGCGCCCGGGGCTATAAATGGGCTGAAGAACATGTCCCACCATATGCAGAACCAGCAATTAAGACTGCAGTAGATCTGTGGAAGCTGGCGAGGAATGCAGCTTGCAATATCATACAATCCGTCAAGGGATACTTCAACACCAAGTGGCCCGTACTTGCCAAGTTTGTACGTTATTTTAACCATTTTAAGATGTCATTTTCAACGGATTGCTTAAACCGGTTTAGAAGTGATCTTTGCAATTTCAGCTGTGTTTCCTTAACAAATTTATGTTTTTTAGATGGATCAATATGTGCCCAATTTGTCAGTTAAACTTGAGACTTTATTTTCGGGCGCTTGTGATTTGGCCATTAATAGCTACGACAAGTCTGCCACGCTAATCAAGGAAAAAGTTCTCATGTAAGTTTTACTGTCTTAGATTGAAGAATGCATTACTGAGTGCTCTGTGATTTTAGCGGCCGTTTTTCACCAGAAAACATCAATCAGGCGCTGAATCAGACGCGCAACGTAGCTTTAGAATATTACAACCAGTTTCACAAAAAGGTTGATGCTTATGCTAAGCTTAAATGATTCTAGGCGCCAGGAAAACGCTTGGAAAAATTCTACGAGTAATACCACGAACATCATCAGAAGCATCCGAAGAATAACCAAGAACACGTCATAGTCAATAGTGAAAGAAGCCACAATTATTTTGCAAATTAGTTAAAAAGAAGAATTAATATGTTTTAAATAAGTCTACAAATCAGATTTCCTACCGCCTCTAAAAACCTATTTCGTCAACATTTCCTAGCAAAGAAAAGCAATACGAGCAAATTATGGTGGATGAAAAGAAGGAACCGATATATCAAAAATACGATAAAACTATTTGTTTGTTCAATTCTTCTAATGCCTATGCATTTATCCCCGCTACCGAAAAATATCAATTTTATAATTAGAGAAGAACGAAACAATTCCAACTGCATTTTGAAGGCTACAGCTCGTACTTCCTGTATAATTTTCTTTTGATCCGTCTCCATGTCCAGGGCAATCCGATGGATCAGGGCATGGAAAGCTGTGGGATCCTTTCTCCAGCTGAACAGCTGATGTAGTTTATATATTTGTATTCATATTATTTATGCGTACAATTTTCAAAAGACTTCTTAAAGTGTACATTGAGCGTTGTTTAGTTGGTTCGAATTTTCCGTTTACATTTTTAACTTAATTTGTACATTAAATTAAATAATCGATTTTTGCATAAATATAATAAAGTTGAAAAAATGAACTATGAATTTCTTCAATAGTATTTTTATAACCGGTACTCGAAAAGTATAGGGGTATATTGGATTTATGGTGATAGTGGGTGTGTGTAACAGTGACACTATAATGCCCAAATAATAAATATTTATTATTTATTCATTTAAATAAATAAATAAGTTAAATCCGCCTTAAACTTATAACCTCCTAACTTGTTATGAAGAGAACTTTAAGAAATAGGCCATACGTGATGTTTCTGGATTGGTAATTACAATTTTGTAAGATGGCAGGATACATTTTACAAAATGGTGTAAAAGCGCAGCAGACAAAAATTTTGTTTGCGTCCTTTTTGTCCGCGTCCTTACCCAAATAAAGTGGTTGTGGTTGTACTCGAGACTCGATTGAGTGCACATGCCAGCATTCGACAAAGCCACTAAGACATTACAGTCTTCTAACGAGCAAACATAACGCGAACCAGTTTTTAATGTACTCTTCATTTTAAACAATAGCTGCTGGGTTGTGAGTAGCAACCGCTGCGAATATTTTCGAAAGCCAGCAACAATTTTATATTCGTAGCTAACGATATCTTCCATTTCGCGTGCATTTTGTTTAAAGATCTGTGATAAACTAACATAGGAGACCATTATACCGACAACGGGGGGATGCTTTAGAGAGATAACACAATGTTTTTCTTATCGGTAATCTCATTGATTCTTGATGCACTTCACAAGTTTTAGAAGTCACTTTTAGAAGTGACAACGCTCACAGGCAATATGACACTTTGAGAGTGGGCGCTATCACACTTTCAAAAGTGTCAAATCACCCGTGCACAGTGGTTGCGCCCATAGGCCAAAAATCGAAAAGTCCATCTCTAACTATTTTGACAAAATGCACACAAATTGTCTCGTAAATGTACATACTTCTTGATGGCAAACCGGGTTTTTCTGGATTTGCAACGGGACTTTCTAAAAATAGCATTGAAATCACGAACACGTTCATTTTCTCATGACTGCAGCGTTTAGTAAGCTTTTTACACATCAAACTACCGATTCAAAGTGGTCAGACGTCAGCTTAAGCGTTCCAAATTAAATTCTTTAGCATGAATTTTGAAGTTGAAGGTATTAACTTTTAATTCTAATATAAATAATTACCCAACTAATCAAATTGTTTTTGTGAAATTAATTTATTCGATTTAATCTTTTTTATGTGTTTTGTGAACGTATTTTTTATGTTTAGGTGGAGTTTTAGTTGTGATCCCACAAAATTCCACAATTGAATTGTATGTTGTTGTAATTGTCTGGCTTTTAAGGTAATAAATATGTTAAGTTTAGCTGCAGAAATTTGCAGATGTGTGTGTTAAAGTAAATAAAGTGACGACGCCTTACGTTTTTGAAGGTCAGCTTTACCTGCAAAATATCTGTTTGGCGTATTGTGCTGTTGTTTTTTGCTCTGTCTTCGTCGTTTGTAGTTGTGTATGACTTTGAAAAATCATTCATTCTTTTATTAATTAATTATTTTTATTTGAATTGGTTTTTCATATGAATTTGATTTTGGCAGACAATTTGTATAGGTGTGTATTTGCACGCCAATATATCTTTGATCTTTGGTGCACAGAAAATGTAACCGATGCAGAAAAATTAAAGACATTGATTGAAATTGAAAAGAAAGGCTACATTACCGAGCTGGATGATCTACCAAATCGTATTGCGTACATATGTAAAAGAATTGTTACTTTTTGGCAAAAATACAGTCGCATGAAATCGTCAGTGGTTCTATATCGAAGTGTTTGGCTGAATGAAAATGAACGGATTTCATTGCGCTGTGCCCACAAGATATCTCCTTCTATACATAGTGCAGCTGATCGCGGAAGGCCGAAAAAAAATTAAATTAGACTCATGGTACTACATGCCACCATCTGTCTACAAAGTTTTGGTACATGGTCCTGAAATAATAGGTTATGCACTTGTTTCCATAGGAGAATTATCTAAAGAAGCCGCAGAAGCAAAAAATAAAGACATTAAAAAATTTAGAGAGCAACACACAAGAAAAAATTCACGTGTTACAACAAATACTGATTTGTTGAATAGATTACTTCTAAGCTCAGACCCTTTCATCACTGGTCAAAGAAAGTTACCTTGCACAAAAAAGACAAAATTATGAAATAGTACATTCCAATTGTTATTAGATGAGTAAATATAATCTTTGATTTTTTTATTGTTTTTTAATAAATCTTCTATTTTATTTATGTATTTTATTTTTTAGAGCTAATTCACATGATCTGTTATATGGCGACTGTGTGATATAGTTGTCTGATTACAATGAAATTCGGTAGGGCTATATATATTCATACCATACACATACTATATAAGTTTGGTTGAGATACCTCAAGGTGTTCTCGAGCTATGGAGTTTTATAAACTTTGTTATCAATTTACGAGGGCGGTAGGGGCGTGGCAAAAATTTGAAACAGACCTCATTTGCGTGGACCATATACGGACTTTCATTCCAAATTTCACAATGATATCTTCACTATAAGTATTTTTGGCCGCTTGCCTTTATACAAGAACAACCCCTGTGCCGTGGGCGCTGTGGCACTTTTTTGATGTCAAAACGCCAAACTTTCTATCCAAGCTAGTAAGTTTGGTAGAGGTGTAGACACACTCTGAAGGTAGGAAGTTGGACATTTATTCAGCAGAACGAGTGAAAAAGCAGGAATCCTACCTTTGGCACAAAGACCGCTTAAAAAATATTGTGAAACGCTGGCTGCAATGAGGACTGCACCGATTCGATTTGGTGATGCTCCTTACCATGATGAAATAAGTGTATTAGACTTGGGTAGCTCAGGAGTGAGTGAGCTAAAATGAATGGCTCACTGAACTGAGCCACTGAGCTGCTTCCTTCAATATGGCTCATTTTGGCTCACTAGCTCATTTTGACTAAGTAGTTCAGTTTAGCTTACTCACTCTTATGGCTCATTATGCGTTCTTCTCAATTGGCGTTCGCAAAGTGAACGTGCACTTTTTTGGCGCGTGTTGTTCGTTAAACTTATTATACAATGTCGTTAAATAGAAAGCACAGCGAAATTTGGAATCATTTTGAGGACTTGGGAACGCAACAGGCTAAATGCAAGATTTGTAAAAGTGTCTTAAGCTGCAAGTCAGAAGGCAATTTAAATAGGCATTTAAAGACCAAGCATCCAGCAGCTATTGAGACCGTTATACGACAAAACGTGGAAAGCTCAGTTGTTCTGGAAACTACTCAACAAAAAATCACTTCGTTTGTCTACAAACCAATTCATACCTAATCGGTTCCTTTTTTTTATAGCCTTGATATAATCTATTTTTATATATATATATAATCTCTCATACGTCCCAATGAATGGATTTCAAAGAATGTTTATTTTGTTTTTAATTTTCTGTTATATTTTATCTTATAATTTTGTTATATTCCCAATGAAGGAAGCTAAAAAATATATTTTTAATTAAAAGTTTGTTTTGTTAGTTTAAAGAAAAAAAATTTTTAAATATGTAATATTTTTAAATAGCTTAAAATGTAACGTATTTTACTTCAGTTCTCACTATCGGCTCATGAGCTATCAGCAAGTGAGCCAGTGAGCCAAATGAGTGAGTTGGCTCACTTCGAAAAAAAGACCGAGTGAGCCAGTTCACCTCGATGAGCTGCTTTTACTCAAGTATAAAGTGTATGGTGGTCTCGTCGGCAGCCGAATCTAGCTCGTTGTTTTACCTTAGCGTCAGTGCTGGCTTGTTGACGCGGAACGTTGTGTGTTTACTGAATATCTTAACCCTTACGTAGCACCAAAAAAAATGTCGTATTGCAATTTTTGCTGCAAGCATGTACAGAACAGGTACATATATGTACATGTACGGACCGCTTTTGCCGACGAGAGCACCTTATTATACTTATTTTATTTCATCATGCTCCCATTGCCGAAAGCCAGCTGTTGGCCCGCGAGTTTAGGGCTAGCGCGTTTGATTGATTTTAGCGCGTTATGTGGCTGAAAGTGTGACAGTCGGGGGTTGTACTACAGTCACACTAGCGTGGTCAGTGTGCCACTGCTTTAATATCCCTCTTTTAATTTCCTGAAATTTATAGCATGTAGCATATTGAAAAATAATATCGAATATTCGAAAAAGGCACCAAATGTCGAAAAATAATTGAGTACAAGAAAGTAATACAGTTTTACTTTAACATTTCTCTCTCTGTTAGCAAGTTACAGTCGTGGAAACGTCTTTTTTTATCGTAATGCATCAAAATATTACAAACAAAGTAAATTCAAAAATCGTTACCAAACATTAATTTTATTTATTTTTCAGGCTTTGATTTGTCCGACTTTGGACAAAAAGCTTGGAAAACTTTATACCGCCCAACAGTCAATAATGTCGTGTAAGAGACTTTTAATTAAACTATGTAAATATTGTGTAGCATGGGATGCACTTGGTGTAATTTTCTTTATGGGAAGCACATAATGATATTGAATAGGTCTGGTGAACGTGCCGCGGGCCACTTAGCGCGTTTGATTGATTTTAGCGCGTTATGTGGCTGAAAGTGCGAGAATCGGGGGTTCTACTACAGTCATACGAGCGTGGTCAGTGTGCCACTGCTTTAATATCCCTCTTTTAATTTCCTGAAATTTATAGCAAGTAGCATATTGAAAAATAATATCGAATATTCGAAAAAGGCACCAAATGTCGAAAAATAATTGAGTACAAGAAAGTAATACAGTTTTACTTTAACATTTTTCTCTCTGTTAGCAAGTTACAGTCGTGGAAACATCTTTTTTTATCGTAATGCATCAAAATATTACAAACAAAGTAAATTCAAAAATCATTACCAAACATTAATTTTATTAATTTTTCAGGCTTTGATTTTTCCGACTTTGGACAAAAAGCCTGGAAAACTTTATACCGCCCAACAGTCAATAAATGTCGTGTAAGAGACTTTTAATTAAACTATGTATGTAAATATTGTCTAGCATGGGATGCACTTGGTGTAATTTTCTTTATGGGAAGGACATAGTGATATTGAATAGGTCTGGTGAACGTGCCGCGGGCCTCTTATACATACATATGTATGTACATACATATGTATATGTACATATGTATGTCGCCGGTAAAATAACACTAGTCAACACGACATTTCTGCTTTGGCCCAAAATTGCTTTTTCTGATAGATTTGGAAATGTTTTTTTTATGTTTTAGTATTTTTAAGAATTTTTTTTTAAATCTTGTTATTTTCAGAGGTAGTGTTTCTATTTTTTACATAACTTTGCAGTTCTGCAAAGCTGACAAATGCAGCTATAAATCCAACTCAGACACTTTGTAGCTTCAGCTTAACGTCTAGAAGATACTAAGCTTTCAAATTTCATTATATTTTGCGGTATTTTTTCTCAAAATTTGGACTATAAAAATTCAGGATAATTCGAAAAAAAAAATATTTTGTGCTTTTAGATAGACACATTAATTTGGCGTCGCTTAAGGTATCTTTTGAAAGAATCGATGGATAAACTGCTAAGTTGCAGCCGTTTGACCAAAACGACTCAAGCCTCATTTTACCTAAAATATACCGAATTTTTATCCAAGTGTTATGTTAATTAAATTTTTTTAAAATTTGTGATGAGTTTGGTTTGTTATTGCTTATTACTATTTTTAAAATGGTTTAACGTACTCGGCTGTCTTCTTTTGTCATTAGAGTCAGATTCTCTTATGAGAATCCACACATAGTCGCCAAACGCTCATTCCAAACACTTTGATACCGTCGTTCTATAGCTTTTAATTGTTGGTGAAATCTCTCTCCGTGTTCATCACTAGCGTCCCCAAGGTTTGGTGGTAAAAAGTCTAAGTTAGAGTGCAGGAAATGAATTTTTAATGACATGTTGGCTCCAAATTTTTCATAATATTTAATTAGGTCATGAACGATATTAACGTAATCGTCACTGTTTCTATTACCAAGAATATTTGTTGTAACCATTCGGAATGAGTTCCAGGCTGCTTTTTCATTCGTAGATAAAATATTTTCAAATCCATCATCTTTTAGTAGTTTTCGAATTTGGGGGCCATCAAATACGCCTTCTTTAACTTTTGCCAGCGACAGACGTGGAAAAACAGTTTTGAGGTAATTCATCGATTCACCTTCGTAATCCAGTGCTTTAACAAAATTTTTTATCAGTCCTAGCTTAATGTGCAATGGTGGTAATATAATGTCTTGGACTTTCACAAGAGCTGCATTTTGTACGTTGTGATGTCCCAAAGTATTTTCGTTCCATTTTTCCCAGTTCTTTCTTGTGTAATGCTCTTTTCTATCTCGGCTTTCCCACAGGCACAGGAAGCAACAGTATTTTGTATAACCGCCTTGCAATCCAGTTAACATGGCTACAACTTTTAAGTCACACGCGACCTTCCACTGGTGTTCTTTATATTTAATATTTTCAAACAATTTAGTCATTGTTTGATAGGACTCTTTCATATTAACAGCATGGGCGATGGGAATAGACGGCTTTTGATTTCCATTGTGTAGCAAAACAGCCTTTAAACTTTCTTTACTGCTGTCAACAAATAACCTCCAATCGTTTGGGTCGTAATCTTCACCCAGTTCCCTGAAGAGGCCGAAAATGTCGTGACAAACGCACATGTCATCCTTCGTCATATAAAACTGTGCGTGAGCCAAGTGACGCGTCCGGAAATGAGTTATTTTGACATCTTCCTTCAATAAACGGGCATCCTTTAAAATAGATCCAAGAATCTGAGCTTTACTTTTAGGAAGTTCCAGGATCCTCACCAAATCGTTCAATTGTTCCTGTGATAATGGCTTGCAAAATTTATATTCTCCTGATTGGTCATTACTTGAATCCGTTGTTCCATACGACGAAGAAGACATCTCGTCTTTTTTGCGTTTTAATGGCGATATTTCCTTCAAAGGAGGAGCAGGAAGCGTAAAGCCATGACGAGACTCTTGCGGGTATTTATATCTCTCATCTACCCCAAACCCTTTTTTTTCGAATAAACAAAAGAAACATTCAGTGCTGTGATTTTTTGGTTTTCTCCATAGCATTGGAGTTCCAAATCGAAATTGTTTTCTAAAAAAAAAATGTGCAAGAAAAAAAGTAATGCTTAGTATTTTTTGTACACTTCATAGCTTCTGATTTAGGGTAACTTACTTTTCCTCTTTATTAAATGCTGTTGAATTCACTTTACACAATTTTCATATAAAGCTTGGAGCTCACTCTTCGCCAATACTTTTGGGCCTGATTTTAAAGTCTCATATTGTGCTTGGAACGTTTCGGTAAAATATAATTTTTCTTTCTTGCTCTTTTTGAAAAAACACGATTTTTTTCATACTGCGCTTGGAACTTTTCGGTAAAAAATAATTTTTCTTCCTTGCTGGTCGTATACTTTCCACATATGGGCATTTCTCTCAAGGCATTTCTCCACCGAGGCTAAACAATTTAAATTCAATAAAAACGCATTTGAATATAGTTTTCTCGGGATGTAATTTTTAAAAGATATTGAAAATCCGCCAATTTAATTATTTGGTATATAATTTCATTACCATTGATCTGAAAACCGCCAATTTAATTAATTGGTATATAATTTCATTACCATTGATCTGAAAACCTATTAAAATTAGCAAAAGTTCACTCTTGTTGTATTTTTATGTCATGTTTTCCATTATTATTTTCGCCTATATGAAAGATGATTCTTGATAAATGTTTTTTCCTCAAAATCTCCTTTACATTTTGAACTATCTAAAAAAAAATCCCAGAAAATGTTCTCAATATCGGTTAACGGAATTTTTGTAACATTTATAAAACCAAGAAATTTTTGTCCCGTGCGACAGAGGTTTAAATTGAATTAAAAAAAACTACAAGCCATACATGCTTAAAATTATAACCTCTTTAAAGAGTCATCAATGCAGAACAAAATCAAAATTTTTTATAAATGTATCGCCTCAACTTTCGCTGAAATCTGAGTTTGAATTGGTCTCCGCGAAAACCACTTCTATATTCGTCTTGTGCCAATACCATGCTTTTTTGCAATTATCTCGAAAACGAACAGTAGCTCAAAATCGCTCTTAGCACCAGCTATAGAGCTAGTCAAGTGGCGAATCATAACGGTAAAACAATTTTGAAAATCGTTTTTTTTTGACATTTTTACAACTTGCTCGATATTAACATGAACTGAAACTTTTCGTTTGGGTTTTCCAACATTCCACCAATACAGTTAAAATGTGCGTTCGCCGGATTTCCTGCCTGTGTACAAAGGAATTTGTCAGAGGCTTTGGTATGTGCGATCTGTGAGTTTCATCGCGGTTGTGGTTTTCAGACACTTAATATCTTAGAATCAAGTAAAATAAAAGCAAACAGGAATTGTTAACAGAAGATGAGCATCCTCAACAGCAGAAAAGCTTTATTTAAATCTTCCACATACGCCATAAACCATCAACAGCTTTAATACCCCTTCTTCAGAGAGGCTTTCAATAAAATTCGGAGTGCGGCGAAAAATTTTCTTCACAAAAGCACACCCGAAACTTCGGCTTTTCTGTGCTCGTGTTTGAGTGCCTTCGCGGGTTGCTTCAGGATACAGTACGCAAAAGCTCTGGACTCGGTTGCCGAGTGAAACAAACATGTTTCGGCCGCGGAGAAGGAAACAACAGAAATTTTCTTCTGAATTTAGAAAATTCCTTTGGTATATCCAAAAAGTCGCAGCGCACGTGTTCGGGTAATCGTTGCTTGTGAAATTTAATGCATTTTGGATTGGTGCTGTCGTCAAAACGGAAAATGCAGGCAGAATTAAGTCAATGTCTGAGTGATGAGTTTGAAAAAAAAATGTTCAATTGATAGTTGCTTTGATCAGTCAGTGTCAAATATTATATATGTACATATGTATTGCTATAGGCGTTTCAAAAAACAAATCCTAATTATGTTCTGTTGCTTAAAACCGTTATAAAATCAAGAGTGTACAAATCTCCTTTCAAGATGTAAAAGTAAATGTGAGTAGTAAATTAACTTGGTAAATTAATCAATTTTGTATTTGAGAGCCTAAGAGCATATTAAAAAAAAAACAAAATATTATATTAAAAATTAGTAAAAAAAGGTTTAAAAAATTGAAAAAACGTGAACTTCAAAACATAAAATAATCCTTATCATTATAAATGTTGCTTGTTTGTACCGTTTTCAAAAAGTAGAAAAGTTCTGCACCAATTTTTGTTCAAATTTTTAAACAATATGCAATCCGTTTTATATATAGTAGGTATGTCATTATAGATCTACTTGAATCTTCTAAAATAGAGGTAGTTTTCGCTTAAGGACGCGAACCGGATACCTAAAAAATGACTTATAGAGTATAGCGTGGTCCCGTGTTGACAAAACAGGTAGCCTTAATACATATCTAAGCAGGCAATGGAAAATTAAAAATTATTTTATATGCCATACATGTGTAACAAGTGCGCTGTTTTTGCTGATTGCTAGGTGGTTAATAGTGACGCGAGAGATGTAAAGTTAACTTGTAGTTATGAGGAGAAAATGAGTAAAAAGTCAAACTCAGGGAGTATTTTTTATTGTATATCGTTTATTAATATTTATTTTAATAAGTCGGACCCCGGTCGGAACTACAAAGGCACAATCAACATTACGTTTTGGAGAAAGGCCCTGGGAAATAAAAATATATTTATGGGACTAACAAACATATGTATGTACATCAATAACGAGGGGGAACGTTGTGAGCCGCGGCTCTACTTTATACCCGGTACTCAGTCAGAATATATGTGATCTTACGATTTATGTATGTAATTTATTATATGTTCGCAAAGAAGTCGAACTAAATTTTGCCCCAAATGGAAAATTTCAAAAAACACAAACATCTGATTGAACACTCTGATAGATATGGCCATCCTCTATGCGTTTTTAGTTTTCTCATATCTTTAAAATTGTGTATGCCACAGACTTTCGTTCTTATGCGGGCGAAAGGGAGCGGGGCGAAATTTTGAAATACAATTGGAGTAGTGTGATAACACAGGATACTGGATACAAAACTTGGTTGCTCTAGCTTTAATAGTCTCTGAGATATAGGCGCTAATGATGACGGACAGACGGACGGACAGACAGACATGGCTATATCGACTCGGCTATTGATGCTGATCAAGAATAAATATACTTTATGGGGTCGGAAACGCTTCCTTCTGGGCGTTACACACAACCGTTATCCCCACAAATCTAATATACCCCTATATATACTCTTCGAGTACCGGGTATAACAATGCATTGATTTAATCTAGTTTCATCTTACTTTTACAGTCTATACTTTTCGGCATCTTTGAGAACCATGTGAGTAAACACTCAAGCCTCCACATAAATTACGATAAATGTCTCCAATCAGAAAAGAATCAATCTGAGCATAGCTAAAAAGCGACAAGGATCATGGCCATTTCCGGGAAACTTTGCACCTTAATGCTAATCATCACAATTATGACAAATACAAGTATAGCAAGATCATGGTCATTGGATGCACAGAACTTGGCCCAAGCAATCCAGAATCGGCAAGGCATTAAGTCATTATGTAAGTAGTTTCATCCGTATACGTATGTACATTAACATATGTATGTACAATCATGTAGTTCCATTTATATAGGTACACATATAACTGGAAATAATGTTTGTATAAGCTCCAAGCTGACAGCTTCTATAAATGGGCTACGGCCACATCTATACATAACATAAACAAATAACATTTGTATGACATGGTATTTAATCGAATCACTTTAAGTGAACGCACTATGAACTAACGAAAGATGTCAATGAACTCAATAAAACGATGGAAACTTACACGTAAGGAAATCCATAGTATCTGGGTATTTTCCTAATTATCTTATGAATCTTAAAAATTCGTTGCTTTAGTTTGCTAAATCTCAAAATCGACAAAAACTTTAGATTAATAACATTCTACACACTTTCACAAATTCAACCGCATTCCCAATGTAGCCTTAGTAGCTCCACCCAAGTGAGTGTGAGAACTTTAACTTATGTTTAATGTATTAAATGCCTGGACCAATTATAGCAAGCAGGCAGCGAATCCCAGAAGCAGGGAAAAGAAAAAAGCGAAACCAAATATGCAATCCAAGAATATAATCTACATCGCACATGTAGACTTTAATTAAATCGTCGAAAAGGAGGAACAAGGGACCTGGAGAGATGCGAAAGAACGCAAAGCCACAAGTTAGCGCATCCTTCATGTTAATCAACATACTCGTACATGTTGTAGCTCGGTGGCTGCCAAGCAGGAGGCAAGCACTGTTATATTATCTGTCTTTATTTTTCGGTGCCCTCCTCTTCGGGAGTGGGATCTTACAGTTATATGTATGTTGTGGTTGCGGTTAACACTTGGGGAATGAACGCGTCGCGAATTTTATGATAGCTCGTACATCTATTATTACATAGTATGGATGATGTTCATACCCTGAATTCATGGAGCACAGATGACCACATCTATGGTTTATGTATATGAATTCGCATAAAACCTCGTGTATGTAGGCTCGACAGCCGAGTCGATCTAGCTCCGTCTTTTTGAAGAATCCAAATTTGATGTTAGCTTTGTTTTGAAAAATGCCAGTTGTATTTTCTAGTACATTATATGCATTATACTAGCGGACACGCCAAACGTTGTCTTGCCTTAATTTAACGCCTTCAGATAAACTCAAGAGTGGAAATAAAACACAGATAGTTCAAAACTTGAAAACTGAAGAGCATATCGCGTGATACCACATTCTCGCCAACAATTACCACTGCAACTTCATTGATAGCACTAGTCAACACGACTTTTCCGCTGTCGCCAAAAATGACTTTTTCTGATAGATTTGGATGTTTACAATTTTTTAATGAATGTGTTTTTTTATAAAGTAGTTTTTTTTTAAAGAACTTTTTAAAAATTTTGTATTTTTTGTCATAGGTAGTGCTTCTATTTGTCACATAACTTAAGTTTCACACAACTGGTTGTATTGAAAAAAGTTAAAAAAAGCTGACAAATTCAGCTATAAATTCGACCCAGACACTTTGTAGCTGCAGCTTAACGTCTGGAAGATATAAAGATTTAAAATTCAAATTTAATAATTTTTTTCGGTATTTTTTTTTTTAAATTAGGATTTTGAAAACTCAAGAAAAGTACAAAAAAAAATGTTCAAATGCCTACATTTTTGGTTTTAGATAGATATATTAATTAGGCGTCGTTTAAGGTATCGCTTTTAAAAATGGATGGATAAACGGCCAAGCTGCAGCCGTTTGACCAAAACTTCATATGCCGTTTGGCACCATCCTAAATGCCATTTTACCGTTAAAAACTGACAAACAGAGATATTTGGAAAACAAAGCGGTTATACGTCGGCTAACGGAATTTATCGGCGAAAATGTCTGTAACTTAGTAATTGATTCATGAAGCCGGGTGGACAAATGTGTTTTGATTTCTGTCTTCTCTTTTATTTCCAGCGTATTTTAATGTATGTACAAGTTAAAGAGTGTTAACTGGATTAGCTCTGGGTGGGACGAATTCTGCAATACAGTCAAACAAGCAATTTCGCCACCCGTGGGATCGCGGAAGTCGCGGACATCCTGGAGGGCAGCAATTAATAATATAGATAGTCACGGAATATCTAAATATATCGATATGGGCTCTAACAGGATTCGTATTCAAAATTTGTGTGTTTTACGTCTTCTTATACCCAGGCCAACGTCTTCGTTTTATAGTCCAAACAAACGGTTTTTAATTATTTAAATTTTCAGACGAATATAACTTCTTATTTATATGTGTTATCAACGCGAAAGCATGTCAAAAAACATAAAAAGTTAAGCAGATATTAATTTGCTTCTTCCCCGATAATAATTTTTTAAATTAATTGACAGTAGAAATTTAACAAATAGGCACACAATCTAAATACATACATACATACATATGTACATATGTATGTATTATTTAATAATAAGCAAAAGATTTGATTTACTATCATCATCTATAAGAAAGAAGATTCTTTATGAAAGTTGTTTATAACGTAGGTCAAATGCCTCCTCGGACTTAATACAAAAAGCATAAAATGTTTTTTGCATTAAATAACTTACATAATGAACGCTCTATACTATATATATCAGATACAGATCTTCCTATTCATTCTACTGAAAGGTTACTGACCTATGTACATATATATACTCGTAAATTGCAAATGTCTCACTCTTCAAATTTTAACCATTATTTAATTGTTATAAGAGCTGTCAGCACTGTCCTTGCGCTTGGTATCGGAATGGCTATTAAGCTACTAGTAGGTAGATTGTATGTCTTGTAAGTATGGTTTGGAACCAACAAGCACATGTATGTACTTTACATAAGGGTATTATGATATTGGTCAAACACTTGTAACACACAGAACAAACGCATACCCCATAAAGTACACATATGTATGTACATACATTCGTATTTTTTCATCAGGATGACAGGCCGACTCTATCAAGCGATGTTCATATGTATGTACATACATATATCAGTCCAATATCCCTAAAACAAGTCTAAAAATTCCATTAGTCGAAATAATATAGTTTTTATTTTATAAAAAAAATACTAAAATTGGCATCTCTAACACTTTTTAACGGTAATATTGAACTTGGGAAGGTACCGAACGGAATTTAAAGGCAAAATGCAGAATTAGGTTTGGTCAAAGACCGTTTATACATCGATTTTTACAAACGATACCTAACAATTGTGCCTATTAAAAGAAAAATACTGTTCAATAAATTATATTTTTTCGCGTGTTCCTGAGTTTTCAAAGTCAGCATTTCGAAAAAATTTACCGAAAAATTAATGAAATTTGAATGCATTTTTTGGTTTAAAAAACCTCATGATTTTAAATAGTTTATCAGGATACTTTTAATGCCGGCTGAACTTAGCGAAATGTTATAGTGTCATATTAGTATCTTACGTGAAATTCATTAAAAAATATGTGCACATTTACGTACTTTTATTTCGTATTTTTTTATACCCGGTACTCGAAGAGTATAGGGGTATATTAGATTTGTGGGGATAACGGTTGTGTGTAACGCACAGAAGGAAGCGTATATTCCTGATCAGCATCAATAGCCGAGTCGATATAGCCATGTCTGTCTGTCTGTCCGTCTGTCCGTCCGTCCGTCTTCATTAGCGCCTATATCTCAGAGACTATTAAAGCTAGAGCAACCAAATGTTGTGTCCAGTCTCCTGTGTGATCACACTACTCCAAATGTGTTGCAAAATTTCGCCCCGCCCCTTTCCGCCCGCACAAAGGACGAAAGTCTGTGGCATGCACAATTTTGAAGATACGAGAAAACTAAAAACGCAGAATCATAGAAAATTACCATTTCTATCAGAGTGTCGAATCTGGATCAGATCGGATCATTATTATAGCTACAATGAAGAAAACCATTTCGAAAGTCATCATTCCCTCTCGCTCTCTCTCACACGCGACCCCATCCGCTTTGCCCATTCGAATTTTTTGACGCCTAGTTCTCAGAGACTATCAGAGCTAGAGCAACCAAACTTTCTATCCAAGCTCCTGTGATACCAAACCTGCACAAGTGTATTTCAAAATTTTGACACGCCCCTTTCCGCCCCCACAAAGAACGAAAATCTATGGAATCCACAATTTTGAAGATACGAGAAAACCAAAAACGCAGAATCATGGAAAAATACCATATCTACCAGATTGCCGAATCTGGATCATATCGGATCAATATTATGGCCAGAAGAAACAAATTAAATTTCAGTGGCTACGCAACGCCTGCCAAGCGCTGACTCCTTCCCTCTCTCTCTGTCGCTCTGTCCTAAACACTTGTACGTCTCAAATATGTATTTATACATGTCATGTAGAAATGTAGGCGCAGATATACAAAGCATATGTAAACAAAAATGGAAACATGTATAAAAACTCCAAAATATTAATTTTTTTTAATTTAAATATTATTTTCGTCCCTTTTGAGAACATATAATAAATTTCATAAATCGTAGGCTCATATATGTATGTATATATATACTGACTGAGTACCGGGTATAAGGTAGAGCCGCGGCCTTTGCCGCGGCTCACAACGTTCCCTCTCGTTTTATTTCTTATAATATTTAGTATCGTGATATTAGTAGAGTGGCTCGTTTTCCCTTTTTTTCTGAATTCAAGCGCATCTAAAAGATTGTCCAAGAGAATTCAAGCAATACGCTCGTGAACGTCTCTCATTAATTTCAATAAAAAAAATAAAACCGCAAACGCATTAAAATCAATCCCTTAAGGAAGAAGACCGGGTGGGTTGGAGGTGACGCTTTTGGTTGAGCCGGAATCTAGATCGTAAAATAATTTGATGACCTCACAGCCTGGCCGCACAATTAAACTTCAAGTAAAAGCTGCGTGAAATTTTCATATCATGAATTATTTCAATGAAGAAAGCTTAGATGATGTATTTTATTACAGCATCGCGGAGTAGTAATAAAAGCATCACCTACAGTTACTTAAAATCCACCACATCTTACAATTTGTCATTAAAATCTTTCAGAACTATTCCTACCCCGTGGCCTTGAAAAATTAATATAATTAATTTAGCCTTAATAAGCTAGGATTTGATTCAGTAAATAAAATGATCCAAATGGCTAATAACTTTACGATTACCGAATTAAATACTTACTTACTTATTCTTATTATTACTTATTCTGGCAGACTCATGTTTCCACTCTCACAAACATTTTCCGATCAACGTTTGAAAACACATGAATTGGTGCTGCGATTTAAAAAAACAATCCGCTACATTTAATTCATATTGTAAGTGCAACAACTTGCATGCTCACAGTTTTTAGACATTTAAAATAAACAAGTATTTCATTTAAGAAGACTTGATCTTCTTAAATCGCCCAACTTTTTTTGGAAGTTATTTTTTAATAATGCATTAAAGGATTTTTTTGTATGTATTTATATGGTCAGGTGTTTTCTTTTTTAACCGAATCGATGAGAATATAAAACCAATATGTTTTGCACACATTTACTAAAACGGGAGCACCTAAAAACGAAACGTTTTAATTGGAAACGCAAATGCAAGTGATAACCGGAGCCATTGCTCTTTGTTTTCACTTTAATTTACGAAACTTATATTTAACTTACATTTATGTGTGCGTTAGATCCATAGGCATTAGCGATGAAAAGTAATTATAATAATTACAAATGGGCAGACGAAAAATATCCGTTCTATCAAACGAAATGTAAAAAAAATGTAAATTTACGTCACAAATTGAAAATTTTAGAACTTTTTCCATTTTGCAGATAATATATACAAATATATTATATATATTAAGTTAATATATTAAAAATAATAATATTTTTTTACAAATTATAGGAGGACAATTATATGTAGGTGGACAAATGCACCATTTCTGCTAAGTAAATGTATATAAAACTTATTCTCTCAGATCCCTCTCTAATAACAGAGAAAAAAGCGAAGACCAACATTTAACAGAACTATTTTTGAAATACTACACTTATGTGCTACAATTCTCATTGTTGCGCGTGAACTCCGCAGAAAGTTTCCGAATAATGCAAGCTCTACAGATCCTGAGGCACCTGCGGATTTTTCCATTGATTTGACAAATCTCTCGAGTCAAAATCTCTCGAGATTTCTGTGGCACCCCTGAATGTAAATCACAAGCTCACTTACTAAAGAAATATAATTATTAAGCAATACTGAGAAAACTATAGGAATCTCATACTTAATTACAAAAAGATTTTTTACAGCAAAGGAGTAAGTAACTGAAATGTACATTATCGACAGTTCTAGTTAGTTTAGACGCCGCAATTTAATTCATATTCATTCAGAGAGATAGATGGAAATTTCTAGTAGCTCGGTTTTGAGATTTGGGACAGTTTACTAATACATATGTAGCTGTTAAACACACAAATAAAATATCACCTCTCTTTTTTACGTAAGAAAGTTTTGGGTTTTTGTCATCGTCCGATATTTTATGCAAAAGCATATGCGGGCCGAAATGAAATGTCTGTCCATGTCCGGCGGCCATGTTTCTGCACGTAAATTCTTGATAGACAGCGGTCCATCGCGGGTTTTGTTTGTTGCTTAAGCATTTGCGACGGGTGTTCGCATGGGGCTTGTCCTCTAGTATATACATAATATTATGTTGTACGCATAGTCTACGATCTGTGGGTACACAAAAAAGAAAGCCGCGGAACTTACGGAAGGATACAAAATCAAAAAATATTTGTGTATTGTGAGTATTTACTGTACCAGAGCTCTCTGAACTAACTGAAACCTTTTGGCCTTCCCATCTCTTCTTCTTCTTCCGATTGTGCCCCGTTGATATGCCAGGTCGTGCGAGCGGAGGAAGGAGACGAGGGAGAGTGGAGACGAGTAGAAGCAACAGCCCCAACCATTTCACCAAATTAAAAACAAAACTTATTTGTGGTTATCGTGCAAAAGCATCTCTGCGACTCATTCGGAGCAGGAGAGTTTCTCTCCTCGTAATTGAGTTGACAAAGGTTCGGTGTGGCGCTTGCATTGTTTGTATTATTTGTGTAATTCATGCATTCCTCGGGGAACTTCATAATTAGAAATGTGATTGAATGCGCTTCGCTGTGCCGTTGACATCCGCTTCCAAGCGAGTATTCCTCGTACGCCTACTTTTTCCCAGCCCCCCAACCGGTAGCATAAATCAGCACTATAGTATATTCTCTTTAATAACTTTTCAGTCATTTTTTAATTGCGCTAAATGCTCAAAGAGTTCAATTAAATTAAAAAATAATTTTTTACGTGGTTTAATTATACCCGGTACTCGAAGAGTAAAAGGGTATATTAGATTTGTGGGGATAACGGTTGTGTGTAACGCACAGAAGGAAGCGTATATTCCTGATCAGCATCAATAGCCGAGTCGATATAGCCATGTCTGTCTGTCTGTCCGTCTGTCCGTCCGTCCGTCTTCATTAGCGCCTATATCTCAGAGACTATTAAAGCTAGAGCAACCAAATTTTGTATCCAGTCTCCTGTGTGATCACACTACTCCAAATGTGTTGCAAAATTTCGCCCCGCCCCTTTCCGCCCGCACAAAGGACGAAAGTCTGTGGCATGCACAATTTTGAAGATACGAGAAAACTAAAAACGCAGAATCATAGAAAATTACCATTTCTATCAGAGTGTCGAATCTGGATCAGATCGGATCATTATTATAGCTACAATGAAGAAAACCATTTCGAAAGTCATCGTTCCCTCTCGCTCTCTCTCACACGCGATCCCATCCGCTTTGCCCATTCGAATTTTTTGACGCCTAGTTCTCAGAGACTATAAGAGCTAGAGCAACCAAACTTTCTATCCAAGCTCCTGTGATACCAAACCTGCACAAGTGTATTTCAAAATTTTGACACGCCCCTTTCCGCCCCCACAAAGGATGAAAATCTGTGGAATCCACAATTTTGAAGATACGAGAAAACCAAAAACGCAGAATCATGGAAAATTATCATATCTACCAGATTGCCGAATCTGGATCATATCGGATCAATATTATGGCCAGAAGAAACAAATTAAATTTCAGTGGCTACGCAACGCCTGCCAAGCGCTGACTCATTTCCTCTCTCTCTGTCGCAAACACTTGTACGTCTCAAATATGTAGTTATACATGTAGAAATGTAAAAGCAGATGTAAAACGCATATGCAAACAAAATTGAAAACATGTATAATATTCCAAAAATGATTTGACTTCATTTTTTTGAAATAATATTTTTTGCCCAAAATTGAATTTGTCCCTTTGGCGAACATTGCTCATATATGTACAGTGGCTCAAAGCCAAAACGATCCAGTGGCAAATAAAAAGATTAAAGTGCTACAAATTTTAAAATAGACGAAAAACCAAAAATGTTTAAACGCCAGTTTGTTGTATGTTTGATCACAGTTAAAAAAGGAACTTTATTTGCTGATTAAATATTGCTGTTTTAAAAATAAAATAAAAACTTAAAATATATCTTAAATACAGGTCAAAGCCAGAATGATCCATCCACAAAAAAATTGAATATTACTCGAATAAAAGGTTAAACAGGTATTTTAATACTTAGTATGTAATCCCCTAACCTTTATTACGGCTTCTAACCTACTATTCATGGAAGAGACCAGCTTCCGAGTGCTTTCCAAGCTTATTTTGTTCCATTCCTCCAGAAGGGCTTTTTTAAGGTCGTTTTTGCTAGAAATCCTGTGATTCTGGGTGTTTTTCTCCAGCGCAGCCCACAAATTTTGAATAAAATTTAAGTCTGGAGACTGGGCTGGAGAATCATCAAGTGGGGGCAGTGCCAGATAAGCCAGGACTGTACCATTCCGGACGAATGTTTCGGGTCATTATCGTGGTAGAACCGCAAGTTTTCTTTTAGAATATTGAGGTACATGTGCTTATCCATCGTAGTTTCCGACGCCGGCTGCCGACATGCATGCCCATACCATGACACTTCCTCCGCCGTGCTTGACTGTCGCTTTTACGTGTTTGAGATCCAGCTCAGTATTGGGCTTTCAACACACAAAGTTCCTTCCGTCGGACCCAAAAGGGTTGAATTTGGACTCGTCTGCAAAAATCACGGTGTTCCAGAACTCCAAATCCTTGTCCAAGTTGGTTTTTGCGAACGCCAACCTTGTCCCTTTGTTCTTCGGGCTTATAAAGGGCTTCTTTTGGGGTACTCGGGCATTGAAGTCATGGTTGCGCAGAACCTGGCGCGCAGTTTCCACCCTGCACTCCTTCCCCATTTTGTCCTTTACCTGTTGGGTAAGTTTTGGGGCCGATAACTTGCACCAAAGCTTCCAGAAACTAGGAATCTGACTTGATTTCCGGTTCTACCAGGATAATGACCCGAAACATTCGTCCGGAATAGTACAGTCCTGGCTTATCTGGAACTGCCCCCACTTGATGATTCCCCCAGCCCAGTCTCTAGACTTAAATTTTATTCAAAATTTGTGGGCTGCGCTGGAGAAAAACACCCAGAATCACAGGATTTCTAGCAAAAACGACCTTAAAAAAGCCCTTCTGGAGGAATGGAACAAAATAAGCTTGGAAAGCACTCGGAAGCTGGTCTCTTCCATGAATAGTAGGTTAGAAGCCGTAATAAAGGTTAGGGGATTACATACTAAGTATTAAAATACCTGTTTAACCTTTTATTCGTCTAATATTCAATTTTTTTGTGGATGGATCATTCTGGCTTTGACCTGTATTTAAGATATATTTTAAGTTTTTATTTTAGTTTTAAAACTGAGCAATATTTAATCAGCAAATAAAGTTCCTTTTTTAACTGTGATAAAACATACAACAAACTGGCGTTTAAACATTTTTGGTTTTTCGTCTATTTTAAAATTTGTAGCACTTTAAACTTTTTATTTAACACTGGATCGTTTTGGCTTTGAGCCACTGTATGTATGTATGTGTCGGAGATGGAGAAGTAATATTATTATTATTATGTTTGTAAATAACTAAGCAATGTTTAATAAATGATATTCGAACGATACTAGCTATCGATATTTTGTTAGTGCGACCCAAGGTTGCTAAGAGCATAGTCGGAGAGCGAGAGAGACTCTCAGATGAGCATGGCCCAAGTGTTGTTGTAAAAAGAAGGAAGCACAAAAAGAAACGAAAAAAAGACGAGCAAAGCGCCGTGCAAAGAGGACGAAAAATTAGGTCTAGTCATTCTGTGCGTGGAAACCGAAAAGACAACGACTTGGGACTTGCTGTGCTTTGGCGACAAAATAATAGAAAAATAATAGAAAAATGAATAAGGAAAATGAAGAACATGATGTGCCATTGAATGCCAACCTTACTCCGATATCAGAAGTGGGATCGGCCTCGCCACCAGACCACTCTGGCAATCATTGGCGTGCACTTTTCGAGGCGCAGAACCGAAATTTTATGGAGCTCATTCAATCGATGCAGGCATCAGGAAAGGCTGTTGAAAAAGCAAAATTGGTAACCCTGCCAAAGTACAATCCCGACGCTGTGTGTGCAGATGCTGCGGCCTGGTGCAAAACGGTGAACATAATCATGGCTGAGAATCCGATAGAAGGCAGCGCACTTGTGATGGCACTCAGTGACTCGCTTCAAGGTGGAGCATCACAGTGGCTATCGCAGATCTGCTACACGGGAATCAAATGGCCTGAGTTTCGAGATCTGTTTGTTCAGCGTTACGAGGGAATAGAAACACCGGCAGCCATTTTGCTGAACATCTTCAACGGGAGCCCAAAGCCGAGCGAGTGCTTGTCTGTATATGGCAGCCGCTTAGTGACGTCACTGCTGTCTAAATGGAAAACAATGAATCTGGAGGAAATAGCGGTGTCCGTTGTGCTAGCCCACGCATCCAAAATAGACAACCGACTGCAGCGCTTGCTATTCACTACCAATATCAGAACACGCAGTGAATTGGAGCAGCAGTTGCGAGCGTATGCGTTTGGCAAACGGAACGACTACTATAGTGTGGATCACACCCCCCCGAACGGAAGAAGCAAAAATTAACGCCGAAGCTACACTGCCATTTCTGTGGCAAAGTTGGACATAAAATGGCGGAGTGCCGCAGCAGGAAAACTGGAGAGTGGAACGCGTTCAAGGGAAGTCAGACGCATGGCAACGCGCCACAGGGCAAAGAACGAGCAGCGGTGACATGTTTTAAATGCGGCAACCCTGGACACATTGCATCTGTATGTACAAAAGGAACCTCAGCGTCGAGTAAGAGCGGCACATACGAGAGGCGAGTTGATGTCTGTACCGTGGTGGAGCCAAAGGGAACCCTGTATCAGTATGGTGAGCCTGTTCCATTTTTCTTCGACTCGGGTGCCGAGTGTTCATTATTGAAAGAAAAGCTGGCTGAAAAGTTCGCAGGAAAGAGAATCAATAATAAGGTAGTTTTAAGAGGCATTGGCGATAATTCAATATCATGTACGTTGCAAATCCTATCAACTGTTAAAATTTGTGAATACTCTTTAGAAATCCTTTTTCATGTGGTAATGGATGAATGTTTGAAGCATGACGTGTTAGTTGGCCGAGAAATTTTGAGTCAGGGTTTTGGTGTTTCGATAGATGCCAACAAATTCGAGTTATATAAGATCAATACTGTCAACACGCTGTCCGACATTGCCAAAGTGGATTTTGCAAAGCTCATAAATAGCGATCCAGAATTGTGTGAGTCAGACAAGGTCAGACTAGTCGAAATATTGAAGCCATATGCACACAGATTTATAAAGGGCATCCCAAATAGTCGAGTGACAACTGGGGAGCTGGAAATTCGTTTGATGGATGTGAATAAAACCGTAATGAGGCGTCCGTATAGGCTTAGCTCAGAAGAGAAAACGTTAGTGAGAGGAAAAATACAAGAGCTTCTAGAGAATGGTGTCATCCGTCCGAGCTGCTCTCCATTTGCGAGTCCAATGCTGCTAGTAAAGAAGAAAAATGGTGATGATCGACTATGTGTGGATTATAGAGAACTAAATGCGAATACGATTGCGGATAAGTACCCTCTGCCTTTTATATCTGACCAGATTAACAGACTGCGTGGCAGCAAATTCTTTTCGAGTTTAGACATGGCAAGCGGGTTTTATCAGGTACCCATACATTCTGACTCGATAGAACGTACTGCATTTGTAACACCTGAGGGTCAGTACGAGTTTCTTTCCATGCCATTTGGTTTGAAAAATGAATCTTCTGTCTTTCAACGAGCGATAACGCGAGCTTTAGGTGAACTAGCCTATTCATATGCCATAGTGTATATCGATGACGTTTTAGTTGTGGCCGACACGAGAAAGGAGGCGTATGATCGACTGGAAAATGTGTTGAACGTTCTGACTGAGGCCGGATTCTCATTTAATATAGCCAAATGCACATTTATGAAACCAAGTGTTGAATATCTGGGGTACAAAGTTGAAAATGGCGAACTAAGGCCGAATCCGCGTAAGATAGAAGCCTTGGAAGCTTTGCCACCACCACAGTCTGTGACTCAACTAAGACAGTTCATAGGTTTGTCTTCATACTTTCGGCAATTTGTTCCACGATTCTCCGAGCAAATGAAGCCATTGTATTTACTGACCTCTAAGAACAACCAGTTTGAATGGGAACCAAAAAACGAACAGGTACGACAGAAAATCATTTCAACACTAGTGAGTGACTCCGTTCTGATAATCTATGATCCACAGTATCCTGTTGAATTGCATACCGATGCTAGTTCGATAGGGTATGGTGCCATATTGATGCATAAGGTAAACGGCAAATCGAGGGTTATCGAGTATTACAGCAAATGCACTACAGCGGCAGAATCAAAATACCACTCATATGAGTTGGAAACGCTAGCTGTGTTTAATGCTGTAAAACACTTCCGCCATTACCTGCATGGCCGTCCTTTTGTGGTATACACTGATTGCAATTCTCTGAAAGCTAGTCGACATAAGATTGAGTTATCGCCTAGGGTACATCGCTGGTGGGCATATCTACAATCATTTGATTTTAGCATAGAGTATAGAAAAGGGAATCATATGGCACATGTAGACTTTCTTTCGCGCAACCCCTTACCGGCTGATAGACATTCAAATGTGGTAAAGAATAAGGAATTGCGCGTGGAACTAGCGGAAATAACGAATAATTGGCTATTAGCAGAACAGCAGCGAGATCAAGAGTTAGCTGAAGTAATTTTAAAAATGCAAAATAATGAATTGCAGGATGAGATTGCAAAGACATATGAGCTGCGAGCGGGTATGCTGTACAAGAAAATACAAAGAAATGGTCGAACCAGGTGTCTGCCTGTAATACCCAGGGCGTTCAGGTGGTCAGTCATCAATCACGTACACGAAGCTATAATGCATCTCGGCTGGGAAAAGACTTTAGATAAGGTGTATACTCAGTATTGGTTTGAGAACATGTCAAAGTATGTGCGAAAGTTTGTGGAAAATTGCATCACATGCAAATTGACGAAACCTGCCACAGGCAAAGTACAAATAGAATTGCATTCCATACCGAAGATCGACATACCATGGCATACGATACATATTGATATTAGCGGAAAGCTGAGTGGCAAGAGTGATCGCAAAGAATACGTGATAGTGCAGATCGATGCTTTCACTAAATTCGTGTATCTTCATCACACTCTTAGTCTTGATACTGATAGTTGCATAGAGGCAGTAAAATCTGCCATATCTTTATTCGGTGTTCCCAATCGTATAATTGCTGATCAGGGTCGTAGTTTTGCAAGTAATGACTTCCGACAATTTTGCTCGACACAAAAGATTGATTTTCATTTGATAGCAACTGGCGCTAGTCGCGCGAACGGTCAGGTAGAGCGCGTTATGAGTACCATGAAAGCAATGTTGACGGCTGTAGAGACGAGTAAACGATCTTGGCAAGATGCAGTAAAATATGTTCAGTTGGCTTTAAATTGTACAACGAATCGAGTCACCAAGGCCAGTCCATTGGAGATGTTAATTGGAAAGGAGGCAAGACCTTTGGGTATGATGCCTTTAGTGGAAGAAGAAAAAGTAGATGTAGAAGGTGTTCGAACTCGAGCCCAACGAAACATGATAAGTAATGCTGAGTATGATAAACAGAGATTTGATAGAGATAAGGCCAAAATTGTGAGATTTGGCGTAGGCGACCATGTCTTGCTCAAGTGTGAAGAACGTCACCAAACGAAGTTGGATCCTAAGTTCAAAGGACCATTTTTGATATTTGAAGTACTTGAAGGTGACCGTTATATGTTAAAATCTTTATCTAGTAAGAGAACGTATAAGTATGCTCATGAACAGTTGCGGGCTATGCCAAGTGGGCTAGTCGCAGCTGAGGTGGATCACCTGCTCGAGGGCAAGGATGATGAAGAGGTACCATGCACTGTGGCACCGGTGGGTGCGTTGAATTGAATCATACACGAAGGCTACGACCGCACCACGATGGTCAACCGATGGCACAAGTGTAGGCTAGTGAGAGTCGAACATGGCGTGCGGCGCGGTTGATGTCGCGTGGCGGGGGTCAAGAGGGTCTAAAGAGAGACCATGACGCAAAGAGTGCGTGAGAGCGTTGTATTGAGACAGCAAGAGCCTTAGAACGTGGTATGATATTGATGATATGATATTGAGAAATGTAAAAGAAATATGAAACAGTCATGGTACGATGGTACAGTGGTACTAAAGAAGAAAAAAATGTTAAAGAGCAAGAATAAAAAAAAAAAAAAAAAAAGAGAGCGTATGGCTCTAGTATGATGTAAGAATAGAAATAAAGATTTGAAAATGAATTTGAGTTTAAATTATCTATTGTTAAAATTAAATGTTAAGTAACTTGAGCAAGGCAGGAAGCTACTAAGTATTTGGTTGTTATTATGTACGTCACTGCACACGAGGACGTGTGAGTGTCAGGAAGGCCGTGTCGGATATGGAGAAGTAATATTATTATTATTATGTTTGTAAATAACTAAGCAATGTTTAATAAATGATATTCGAACGATACTAGCTATCGATATTTTGTTAGTGCGACCCAAGGTTGCTAAGAGCATAGTCGGAGAGCGAGAGAGACTCTCAGATGAGCATGGCCCAAGTGTTGTTGTAAAAAGAAGGAAGCACAAAAAGAAACGAAAAAAAGACGAGCAAAGCGCCGTGCAAAGAGGACGAAAAATTAGGTCTAGTCATTCTGTGCGTGGAAACCGAAAAGACAACGACTTGGGACTTGCTGTGCTTTGGCGACAAAATAATAGAAAAATAATAGAAAAATGAATAAGGAAAATGAAGAACATGATGTGCCATTGAATGCCAACCTTACTCCGATATATGTATGTGTATACTGACTGAGTACCGGGTATAAGTACCGGCCTTTGCCGCGGCTCACAACGTTCCCCCTCGTTTCATATATATTGTTTTTAATATTTAACAATGAGTTCCTGTTGTGTTCAACGCTGTGACACGGCTCACACTAGGTCCACTCGGAATTCCGCAAATTACAGGATAAGTTTATCTCAATGGAAACACATTTTTTAAATCTTAAAATTATAAATGAGTCTCCAAAGAGAAGAAATGTTACTCCTAGTCTGCCCAGTGTTCACAATTATAATTCTCTTTCAGTTAACGACACACCCGCTCCTCCAATCAGTTCACCAGCCTTGATCGACTTTGGCGCTAAATATGTAAGGATGTACATACATCTTAATCGATGTACATGCTTCTACATCGAAAAAGACGGCTGGCTCTTCACCTTCTGTCTCTCCCGTGCCCGTGTCTGCCCAGGATGTCCAACTGGACATTAATGATTATCCCGTTCTTGGCGTTTCTGTGCCCTCAATGAAGCCGTCGACATTGCTGTCAGCATGGTAGTTGATGTTGTTCCTTCCACACCGGACCTGCCCCTCGGGTAGAACCCGCCTCTGCCTCAACCACCAATCATATGACCCCTCTTGACCGCTCTACTCTATTCGCTGTCGATCCTCTAAAATCTATATTTGTCTCGCGTCTTGTGGAATCGGCTATGGATGTAATTGTTTGAGATTATATCTTCTCCAAACTTAATATCACCTTCTATTTCTATTTCATCTTCTATTTACCTTCTATGTGAAAAATCTGAATTCTTCTCTACCTCTAAAGATCACTTACACTAGTCGACACGACTTTTCCGCTGTCGCCAAAAATGACTTTTTCTGATAGATTTGGATGTTTAAAAATTTTTAATGAATGTTTTTTTTTAAAGAATTTTTTAAAAATGTTATATTTTTTGTCATAGGTAGTGCTTCCATTTGTCACATAACTTAGTTTCATACAACTGGTTGTTATGAAGTTAAAAAAAGCTGGCAAATGCAGCTATAAATCCGACTCAGACATTTTGTAGCTGCAATTTAACGTCTGGAAAATATTAAGCTTCCAAATTGAAATTTCATAATTTTTTCAGGTATTTTTTCCCCGAAATTTTGACTTTGAAAACTCAGGAAAAGTCGAAAAAAAATATTTGAATGCCTTGATTTTTGGTTTTAGATAGACACATTAATAAGGCGTTTAAAGCTTTTTTTAACTGCAAAGTTCAATACAACCAGTTGTAGGAAACTTAAGTTATGTGACAAATAGAAGCACTACCTATGACAAAAAATACCAAATTTTTAAAAAATTCTTTATATAAAAACTACTCCATGAAAATAAAACCATAATTCTTTAAAAAATGTTAAAAATCTAAAAATCTATCAGAAAAAGTCTTTTTTGGCGACAGCGGAAAAAAAGTTGAATTTTGTCGAGTAGTGTTATCAGAATGTACGTGGCCTGTGCAGTAAGATCACCAAATTACATACTGATAGTGCAACTTTTGATTCTGATATTATCGCCTTTTCTGAAAAATGGCTCAATCCTCAATTTCTGATTTTGAGATTTTTGTAGACAATTATAACATATCTAGATCTGATCGTCCATCTCGAGGTGGGGGCGTCCTAATTGCTGTTCGTTCCGACTTATCTTCCCAATTCTTTTCCAACGATGAGCTCAACACTTTGAAATAATCGAAGTGAAAATTCGTCTTCAGTCCGTTTCGTCTCAGCTTAGTGATTCTGATCGCCTTATTGTCCTTGGTGATTTTAATCTCCAAAATATCACTTTATCTCCATCCGAAGACTATAACTTAATGTTCCCATATATGCAGCATCATTTCGTTGATTCTCTGTCCGATACATCGTTGGGTCAGGTAAATGGCATACGCGTCTTTACTACCGATGTTTTGAGCACTTTGGTAAGTCGAGGATCACCTCTATCATTCCCCGAAGACCCATACCATCCTACACTTCAATTGATTTCCTGTTGCCTTCTACAGGCCCTATAAAGTCGTTCATTAAGCCTTCGATATCTTTTGTTTTAAGAACGCTGATTTTCTCTCCTTGAATACTGTCCTATCTCAGATTGATCGGTCATTCCTAGACGATTTCGAGGAAATTGTGTCTGCCACTAATGCATTCTATAGTTCCATTTTTTTCCATCTTTCCCACGTATGTTCCTTTAGTCACCCCCTCCATAATCTTTCTGGTTCTATCTGGTTCACCCCGAGATTAATAAATCTGAGGAATTGTAAATCCCGTATGTTCAAGACCAAATGCAAGCTTAACTTTAAACGCAATCCTTAACAATTCTTCAGGTTTGTTAACTATAAACGTAAATCTTCCAATTTCCTTCAACTCTTCACTTAAATGGAAGTTATGCTGATAACGATTGTGATATTGCTGACCTGTTCGCTTCCCTTTTCCAACGTTGTTACTCTGTCCCTTCTATTAACCTTCCCTCTATCCTCGCCTCATCAAACGACTTTAGTAGCAGTTACTCATATCCCATCTCTTTAAATAGTTCTGGTTGTATCTGTCCCCCCTTCATCGACTATGATGGTCTCTTAACCAATTTAAAATTGTGCAAGTTTTAGTTCTCCACTGGGCCATACTCGGTTCCGAGCGCTGTTCCTAAACTTTGTGCAGAACCTCTTTGTGTACCCCTCCTAAAACTTTTCAACTTTTCTCTCGAGACTGGTGACTTTCCTACCGTCTGGAAAGAATCCCATACAGTTCCCTTTCATAAAAAGGGATCTAAATCTGATGTCTCTAACTACCGCTGTATTTCCAATTTATCTGCCATTCCTAAAACTATTCGAAAAAATCATGAATTTTCCTCACATCTTACTGCTGGATTTGCTAAACAGTGTCAAACTGATGTCGTTTATACTGACTTTAGTAAAGCCTTCGACAGCGTCAATCACAATCATCTTGTTCTTTGTTATTTAATCTGTTTATTAACGATCTACCCCAAGTTTTATCTCATTCCCGTGTCCTAAAGTATGCTGATGATGTAAATCTATGATTTTCCTATAGTGACCTCTTGTCCCCCGCTATCTGTGCAATCGGATCTTGACGCTCTTAACAATTGATGCTCAATTAACGTTATACCTCTTAACATTTCTAAATGCAATATCATGACTTTCCATCGCAATAAACCATACCTTTTCGATTAGACAATCAATAACATTATCCTACAACGCCTGTTCAAAGTTAACGACTTGGGCATTACCTCTGTGCCTAATCTATGTTTTAACTCTCATATTTCTACTATCTCTAACAAAGCCAACGGAGTCCTGGGATTTGTCAAAAGAGTGTCTAAGGAATTTACTGACCCGTATACTACTAAACTTCTGTACGTTTCCCTGTTTCGGCCTATCTTGGAATATGGTTCTTGTGTCTGGTCTCCTCACTACCAAAAATTTCAGGATATGCTCGACTCAGCACAAAAACAATTACTCATCTTTGCTCTCCGCGGACTCAATTGGGACTCTTCGATCCACCTCCCTTCTTATGAGAGTAGGTTCCGTCTCTCTTAAATCCCGTAGAATCTGCCATGGAGTTCTCTTCCTCCACAAACTTCTCTCTGGTGAGGTCGCATTGACTGCCCTCATCAGCCTTATAAGTATTGCTATCCCTTCACGCCCGACTAGCCATAACTTTCCTCTTCATCTCCAACTCTGTCTTTCTAACTACTCTGATTACACTAGTCGACACGACTTTTCCGCTGTCGCCCAAAATGACTTTTCTGATAGATTTGGATGTTTAATAATTTCTAAAGAATGTTTTTTTTTTCCAGGCTTAGTTTTTTGTAAAAGAATTTTTTAAAAATTTGTTATTTTTCTTTAGTGGTAGTGCTTCTATTTTTCACATAGCTAAAGTTTCCTATAACTATAACCTATAACAGAAAAAGACGAAAATATTAATGTGTCTATCTAAAAATAAAAATGTTAGCCATAAAATATTTTTTTTCGACTTTTCAAAAACAAAATTTCGGGGAAAAATACCGAAAAAATTATATAATTTGAATGTGAAAGCTTAAGATCCTTCAGACGTTAAGCTGCAGCTACAAAGTGTTTAAGTCGAATTCATAGATGCATTTGTCAGCTTTTCAGAACTGCAAAGTTCAATCACTAACCATACAGTATATAGATGGGACACTTCATACAAAAATCCAACATCAGATCACTGGGAGTGCATGTGTGCACATGCATTCTCACGTACTTTGCGTTTTTGCAAGTGTGTATGAGTTCCCGAGAGAGTCGTGAGAGTGTATGTATGCACATGGATTCTCACGTACTTAGCGTGTTTGCATGTGTGTATGAGCGTCCAACTGAAATTTGTGCTCTCTCAACTTTGTTTTGATTTTTGTGCTCGCGCCACCCTTCACTTTAGCAATTTTAGAGTCGACCCTTTTTGAAGACGCTTGCCTTATAATACCAGAATAATTGTTATTTTGTACATGCCTTAGATGCTAACTTTGTTTCATAAAGCATATACTAATATAATGAGCTGATATATGTATATTCACAAATATGTATTTAATTGTATGGTTTATTGTAGTATATAATGATATTTTTGATCACATATAAAAAAGTAGTATGCGCAAAAAAAAATATATATGTCATCCTTGAATATGGATATTAATGACATATAAATGGGTACATACGGATTTTAGTGCCACACTTGCGAGTCAAATTTGAAATCATCCCTATTTTGCTGATGCGAATGTCCATCCACAGACAGAACCTGCAAGTACTTTCATATGTGTGTGTACGTGTGCAGTGCTGCCGAAATTGCCAGCAAAATATTTTTGAGAAGATTTTTTGAGACACAAATTTATTTTCTCAGTGTTGCTTATTGACGCGACGCACTAATGCGTCTAATTCGACACACTTAGGAAAAATTGAAAATGGATAACAGAAAAATGATAGGCGATCGAAATGCAAAATCAAACGAGAAAAAGCTCAAAATATTGCGGCAGTAGGATATTTTTTAATATTCATAAGTTTATTATTTTTTGTTTTTTTTTTATGTTCTATTTTTCACATGTATGTATGTACAAATATTTAATAGATTTAATTCTAGGCGGGGAATATGGATGTGACTTAATTATTGGAAATTTTTAAAATTAGGTCATATCAAGTCGACTCAGAGGTCAGATTAATTTTTGACCCCATTATAGGTGTAATGGCCTCCTCTTGGTGTTTCCTGGATGCCGATCTTCAATCGGAAGCCAATTTGAGCAGTTTTCGTCATCTGTAGGATCGCGATCGGCGCGACCAATCGCCCGGATGCCGGCCGTCAACAAACACCACTCAAGAGGCGCTGGATAGCAACCGAAGGGCTTGCCTTTAGGAGTTTAGGATACTTAAGTTTAGTCTTTAGCGGTCAGCCGAGTGGCAGCAACATATTCGTTCTCGCCTTGCGGCCTTAATTACTCATTATAATATCTTTGTACTTGATTCAATCTTATCCAGTTTAATATCATTAAAGATTGTAGAACAAATCTATACTTGTGTCCAGTTAAAATATTTCTTATATACATATATCAGCTCATTATATTAGTATATGCTTTATGAAACAAAGTTAGCATCTAAGGCATGTACAAAATAACAATTATTCTGGTATTATAAGGCAAGCGTCTTCAAAAAGGGTCGACTCTAAAATTGCTAAAGTGAAGGGTGGCGCGAGCACAAAAATCAAAACAAAGTTGAGAGAGCACAAATTTCAGTTGGACGCTCATACACACATGCAAACACGCTAAGTACGTGAGAATCCATGTGCACACATACAATCTCACGACTCTCTCGGGATCTCATACACACTTGCAAAAACGCAAAGTACGTGAGAATGCATGTGCACACATACACTCCCAGGAATCTGATGTTGGATTTTTGTATGAAGTTTCCCATCTATATACTGTATGGTTAGTGATTGAACTTTGCAGTTCTGAAAAGCTGACAAATGCATTTATAAATTCGACTTAAACACTTTGTAGCTGCAGCTTAACGTCTGAAGGATCTTAAGCTTTCAAATTCAAATTATATAATTTTTTCGGTATTTTTCCCCGAAATTTCGTTTTTGAAAAGTCGAAAACAAATATTTTATGGCTAACATTTTTAGTTTTAGATAGACACATTAATATTTTCGTCTTTTTCTGTTATAGGTTATAGTTATAGGAAAATTAAGCTATGTGAAAAATAGAAGCACAAAAAGAAACTAAATCTAGAAAAAACGAGGGGGAACGTTGTGAGTCGCGGCAAAGGCCGCGGCTCTACCTTATACCCGGTACTCAGTCAGTATATACATACATTTATGAGCTTACGATTTATGAAATTTATTATATGTTCGAAAAAGAGACAAATTAAATTTTGGGCAAAAACTAATATTTAAAATAAAAAAAATTAAGTCAAACCATTTTTGGAATTATGATACATGTTTCCATTTTTAAAATGGTTTTCTTCATTGTAGTTGTAATAATGATCCGATCTGATCCAGATTCAACCCTCTGATAGAAATGGTCATTCTCTATGATTAGTTTTCTCGTATCTTCGAAATTGTGTACGCCACAGACTTTCGTTCTTTGCGCGGGCGGAAATGGGCGGGGCGAAATTTTGCAACACATTTCGAGTAGTGTGATAACAAAGGAGACTGGATACAAAATTTGGTTGCTCTAGCTTTAATAGTCTCTGAAATATAGGCGCAAATGAAGACGGACGGACGTATGGACAGACAGACATGGCTTTTGATGCTGATCAACAATATATATACTATATATACTATATATATATATACTATATATACTATATATACTATATATATATAATATATATATACTATATACACACAACCGTTATCACCACAAATCTAGTATACCCCTATACTCTTCGAGTACCGGGTATAAAAAACCATAATTCGTTAAAAAGTTAATATCTCCAAATCTATCAGAAAAATCCATTTTAGGCGACAGCGTAAATGTCGTGTTGACTAGTGTAATCAGCCCCACCGGGTCAGAGTATTTGCCTTAGTCCCTTCGATTAATATAGCCACAATGAAGAAAACCATTTCGAAAGTCATCGTTCCCTCTCGCGCTCTCTCACACGCGACCCTGTCTATTGCCCATTCGTCTTTTTTGACGCTTAGTTCCCAGAGACTATAAGAGCTAGAGCAAGAAGACAGATGTAAATAACATATGTAAATAACATATATAATTTTTATATTAGCTATCCGCTTCATTAGGTCTATGAAGTGAGTTCATAATTTAGCATTAACTTATCCTCCGCGAGATCAATATTTATTCGGTCTTCCACTACCCAATTAAATAATTGAAAATAATTTGTGTTGACCGAGGATCTTTTGCTAGCACTGGCCAATTGCTCGGAAAAGGGCAGAATTATATCTAAAATAAAACAAGTCAGGAATGTTAGCTTAAGAGAATGAAACTTAACGCAGTTCTTATAGAAGAAAAATAATAAGCAGGATGGAAGGGTACCATGAGTACATATGTATGTACATACATACATATGTATGTATGATATTTTGTATACATTGGCCAGGAATTGAAGTCAAAGTCGAGACACAAAATACGAAGCTATCGAAAGATTGATGGAAGTTTGGAGGCGAAGAGTTTTGGCTTTTTTGTTGTCTAAGGATCAAGTGAGCAGCCGGAAAAATATCCTGTCAAAATAAATGTCTGTACGTCCATACATATGTACAAATGTCGGGTTATCGTTACTTTAGTTTAGTTTCCAAGTCGGGCTCAACTCGGGAATTAGCACCATGGTCTTGTTATTTGGTTGTGGTTTATTTTTTACACACGAGAGACACGCAAATAGCTGAATTGCTCAGCTAACATCTGCGTAGGCACTCTTCCATAACTCAAAGTCTATGTAAGTTAGTGTAACTAAGTAAGTGTTTGCTTAGTAAAGGCCGGAGTGGAAGTTTGTCGCATCTTTCCTTAAGAATCATAAATAAACTTGATAAGGCTCTAGATGGATATACATATATTATTTATTTTTAGCCTCTTTTTACGGCTTATGTAGTTGAGTAGATTTTGTGATCGTTTGCGATCGTTTGAGAAACATGTCCTTGTTTATCTCTGAAGACAATGCCGACAAAAATATCCATGAGCTTTAGTATAATGATTCACTTTATTCACTTTACAGAACATTAGGGAGGAAGAGAGAGGTTGCGTGTTTGCAGACTTAAAATTTTTTGATTTTTGGGACAAAGACATGGCATTCCCTATGAGTTTTGACCACTGACCAACAGTTGCCAGAGAAACAAGTTGCCCTGCCGTTCGTCAAAAAGTATTTTATGCTACTTTTGATAGTTTAATGTCTCGAGTCCTAATCTTCAAATATTTCCAATAAATACAGGCTCGATGAGAAGGGCAGCCCACCTACAACAGTAGCTGCTAATCGTTGATTTGTGTTTTAAAGATCGTAAAAGCGAAGGCATCACTATCGGAAAATAATTTTTTTAAACTCCAATTGAACCGCTTGCATCTTAGTGACAAGTCGACAACAGAACTGTACTTAAACTTTGCCTTTAAGGCCTGTATCCAGCACCGCGAAAAATTACTGACGGGAATCTGCTCTTTATTTCGGTTGTGTGGAACTCAACTAATGTAATGTGACCAAGAACCTAAAAAGTGATTTGCCACTCTCATGAATCAGCTGTGTTTTGTAAACAGCGCCAATTTTGAAAATTAAAATAAAATTGAAAAAGGAAGAAAAGTAATTCTGACGATGAAGTGATTGTGTTGGTAGCGGCACATATTGTTGTAAGAAGAAGTACAGCACAGTCGGAGGCGCCAAAATGTCAAAAAACCTTCTCATCGCTTTAAAAATTTGCATATCTCTTTTTGGTTTTGCGCACTGATTTTTCGTCCACCTCTCATTTGTACTTCAGTAATTAAAGGCATAATTACTGCCTAATTACTAATCATTTGTACTTCAGTAATTAAAGGCATAAAGGATAAGAATCCGTGGATTTCGTTTACCTTGCTGGATACTGAGGCCAGGAAAACACAAATGTTTTTATACCTGGCCCAGTTTTTTTTATATGAAGTTTGGCAGTAATTTTTAGTTTCCGCGGTGCTGGATACCCAGCTTTATAGTCAAAAGGACATCTGCAATATAATAAATTATATATTAAATGATTCGGTAAAAAACCAAAACTGCCAAAATTTACTGAAACACCATCTATGTACGTATGTGTCTTCAAATTTATTTGTTTAGGGCTCGATTGTGCAATATATTTGACTAAAATTTAAGCAGCTGAGTATCGGTGAATGGAGTTGTCTGTTTGTTTATATAAGTTCTGATTATTCCTCCCAAAAGTTCAGTTTATATGAGCTGGTATTCCGACAAACTTAACGTAACAACGTTAATAACGTTAGAAAGAGCGGGAATGAGTGTGTATGAAGCATTTCGCCTTACCTCTCGAATGGAGCGAGTTCTCTGTCCAATTTCCTAGAAACCTTACGACAGGTTATCTTGGCTGACTGTCAGCTCAATTTAATAGCCTATTTACACTACGGTTGAGTTATTGAGTTTCGGGCAAAACTCGAGTTTCGTTTACATGGGGAAGCATAGGGGACCTAGAGGTGGCAAAAAAGTTGAGTTTTGGTTGCGTTTAGTTGACTTTGTCCGATTCTCTGAATATTTCAACCCTGATCTGCCTATCATGGAATTATCACCACTAATTAATACAAGTATTGGCAGCTCAAAATTTTAATTTTGGTGCGTAAAAAATATGGTTGGGGAAAAAGGTGCGAATATACATACAATTGTTAAAACGAATACTTTAAATCAATTTTATTATTAAAAACCATTTAAACACTATGGTCGATTTCTAAAATTCGGTCGGAAAAACTCAGCCAAACGCTAACTTAAATTATTATAAACAACTGCCAATTTAAAAAATTTTGTAATTGTAATGTACAATACATATAACCAAAATTCAACATATTTGCAATTGCAGCCGTGCAATTTCTCTGCGGAGATTTTCCTTAAAAAATGGATTCCAAGGTTATTCGCAACGTCCTCCTCCTAAAAAGATCCATATCGCGGCTATTATAATTTGGGATACATTATTTAATATAAAATAGAAGCACTAGAAATTGAAATGCCAATTCCTTACCCGGGTCCAAATGCGTTTCTTGGAAATTTGATCCAAATACTCCACAGTTGCTGCTGACCTCGTCGCTAACTCTATACACTGCAGCGTCGTTATAGTATCTTGCTCTGCCATATAGAAAATCATTTATTCTTGGTTGTTCATATAATTAAAATGAGGGACAACGTTGTGAGCCGCGGCCTTTGCCGCTTTACTTTATACCCGGTACTCAGTCAGTATATACATACATACATACATATACATATGAGCTTACGATTTATACAATTTATTATATGTTCGCAAAAGGAACGAACTGAATTTTGGACAAAAAACATTATTTCAAAAATTGAGGTCAAACCATTTTTGGAATATTTATACATGTTTCCAATTTTGTTTGCATATGATTTTAATTTAATTTGTTCCTTCTGTTCATACTAATGATCCGACCTGATTCAGGTCATTTTCCATGATTCTGTGTTTTTGCTTTTCTCGTAACTTAAAAATTGTGGATTCCACAGATTTTCGCCCTTTGAGGGGGCGGAAGGGGGCGTGGCAAAATTTTGAAATACACTTGTATTGAAGTGATATCACAGGAGCTTGGATAGAAAGTTTGGCTACTCTAGCTTTTATAGTCTCTGAGATCTAGGCGCTCATTTAGACGAATGGGCAAAACAGACAGGGTCGCGTGTGAGAGAGAGCGAGAGGGAATGATGACTTTCGAAGTGGTTTTCTTCATTGTGGCTATATTAATAATCCGATCTGATCCAGATTCAACACTCTGATAGAAATGGTCATTCTCTATGATTCTGCATTTTTAGTTTTATCGTATCTTCAAAATTGTGTATGCCATAGACATTCGTTCTTTGTGCGGGCGGAAAGGGTTTGGACGAAATTTTACAATATACTTGGCGTAGTGTGATAACACAGGAGACTGGATACAACAATTGGTTGCTCTAGCTTTAATAGTCTCTGAGATATAGGCGCTAATGAAGACGGACGGACAGACAGACAGACATGGCTATATCGACTCGGCTATTGATGTTTATCACGAATATATATACTCTATGGGGTCGGAAACGCTTCCATCTGGGCGTTACACACATCCGTTATCACCACAAATCTAATATACCCCTATACTGTTCGAGTACCGGTTATAAAAAATGAATTCTTTTTCCCCAAATAAGCACCCAAATAAGCTACAGCTGCCTTAGCCACATAAGCTTATGCACCTCACAAAATATTTGAATGCTAGAGTAAAAAGTAATACCTATTTTTTAGACTAAATGGAAAGCAGCATGAACATGATTTAACTGCGATACGACCAAGCAGAAAACTAGTTATTATTTTTTGTCTTTCTTTTGCCTATAATAATTATATTAAACTAACCGCCAGACTCGGCTACGAAACTGATGAAAAGTACTTACTTTATGGGACCAGAACTGCTCCTCCCTGCTTGTTAATAATGTTAACTTTCATGTTAACTTTCATTCGCACTGACTGGTCTTTGTGCTTACGTTACTTCTTGGCTTGGTGGGGTGAGGGGCGAAATCGACGATTTTCGAGTAGTGCCCATAACCCAAATTTAAATGCTTTTTGCAGATAGGCATTTAATGTTGACCAAACGACGATAATTACAATCAACAAAAGGAGACGTGGAGGATGTATTCAGACCATAGCTTGCAAATAACTGTTGACCGATTCATGTCGCAAAATAAGAGTTCTTCACTGAGACTTTGAGCAAAAAGTCTAAGAGCAACCAATTGCATTGTTCGTACACAAATTGTGCTCGCGCACAACCGACGAGCAGTTTTTTCCGGTTTTTTTGCTCTGCTCATTCCAAGACTGTTTGCGCGTTTGCGTCCCTCGAACGACAATAAAAAAAAAAGTCTTTTGCGAATGTATGTGTGTATGTCAAGTCTCGAAGGTTCTATGCATCACTTTGCTTTGTGAATTTCGACGGTGCAGTGATCGTAGGTCGAGAATTTTGACAAAATGTATAGTCGCTAACCACTAAAAGAAGACATATTAAATATTTTTAGAAATGTATTGCTGAAATCGCGACACTTGAGTACGCTGGCACTGGTAGTATTGGCCACACAAAACCTAAACTCGATATTTATTATTATTTATTTATTAGTTGTAAAGCTTAATTCAAAATAAATTAATTATAAAGAAACTATTCATTTTTTAAATCAAAAAAATTTGTTTTATATATAAAAAATTCATATTTAAAATTTCAAGAAAATGTAGATGGAAAATCGAATGCTACAATGTTACACAACGTACCAATATGCATCGAAAAGGAGGCAAATTATTAAAAGACCGTTTGGATCGACTTTTTCAGTCAATCCGGTCTTTTAGTGAGTCTCTCTGTGTGAGCATCACTCGTC
Organism: Drosophila algonquin; assembly: GCA_035041765.1. Classification (NCBI taxonomy): domain Eukaryota; kingdom Metazoa; phylum Arthropoda; class Insecta; order Diptera; family Drosophilidae; genus Drosophila; species Drosophila algonquin. The sequence goes on from JAWNKY010000888.1 coordinate 100,547, forward strand.
TCTCTCATTGTGCGATGTTCGGTAATAGAGCGTCTCACGAACAGCTCAACGTAAAGCGCTCAACAGAAAACCGAAACGAAAAGAGAGAACGAGGGTGCATACTTTTTTTCGGTTGTTCTCGCGAGCAGAGTGTAAGCAAAACAAACGGTCAATATTATTTGCGAGCTGAATTTCAGACTGTTTTCAATGGTCCAATTATTGAGTCGAATGCTTAGCCAAGGCAAGCCTACAGCAGCTCATTCCTCAACCACTGATTATAGTCAAAGCCTTTGATTTCACGGACGATCTTGAAGATTTTTCCTTCTGAGAATAATAACTTGCTGAGTCGAAGCTCGAGTCAAGATCAGAAGTTTCTGCCGGATACGCTGGGAGCCCTCCCCGTGTAAGCTGAGCGAGACTTAGTACTCCGATAAATTGGACTGAAATGTTGAACCTCAATTTTCAGTTGAACTCGTCTGTTTTGTTTGGTTCAATGTCAATGCTTACCGCAGCTCGACAATTCTCCAGTATGTTCTCATCATGTGCAAACTCCCCCGTTTAGTTTATGCTGTTCATGTCGTCGGTTCCAGATTAACGAATGAATTCGTTTGAGGACTGAGGCAAACTGAAGTTTCGACGCATCGCCCAAAGCTCCGGCTCGGGCCCTCAATTTGCTTATACTTGTTGTTCGGGCCAGCCACTAAACAACAGGCCTAACTTATAACTATACATACAATACAATACAATACAATATTCAATGCACTGTAAACGCCCACATTCGGCAGCGCTGCTGCGCTGTCCCTCTGTAAAGGGCGCTCTGCAGCCGCCGCATCGGCTCTAACTTTGCTTAGCCGACGGTGATAATTTCAGTAATCTGCTAATATTTCTGCGCATTGGTTGCATATTATCTCGTTTGTACATTTATCGGGCTGGGCTAAGAGCAAGCAATCGGCTTCAGCTAGCAGCCGCCTGTATAAATAAACAGCATTAAATTTGAAAACATTCCAAATTTTATTTTGGATAGAAATAGGTGCCAAAAAAGCTTGGCATCTCAAACACTCGTATCATTCATGGTATGCGAGGATTTGGTCCGGCAGCCTGATTTCTTCCCCCTCTTTCCAACTGTCCAGCTATCAGCGGGAGTGGTGGCTTGGTTATTGCCGTTTCAACGGTTAATCATCAAAGTATCATATGCCCTCCCAATAAGCAGAATTCAAATGCTTGCTCAGCTGACAAGTGAACTGACAGTCAAGTCTTGACTGGTATATTTCTGGTATATTCGATTTTTAGTGAATGTGGATGTGCGTAACACCAAGAAGAAAGCGTTCCGACCCCATAGAGAATATAATATATATATTCCGGATCAGCATCAATAGGCGAGTCGATATAGCCTTGAGGTTTTTATTATTGATTTCTTATTATATTAAAAGTGTTTAATAAAAGTAGTTTAAATTAAATATGACTTTGCCAATGCTGGAGTGTGGAAAAGTATAGGCAGAAGCACTGTTTGAGCATGCTGGCGCCAATCGAGTCAAAGTTCCACCACGTAATCAAACGTTGCCCAATCCCAAGCTGTTCGCCCCCAAATTTTTATCGATTACAAAATTTGTTGGGGGTCAAACGCCGAGCTTGTAAACAACAGATGTCCAAAATAAGGAAAATATATATTTTTTCCATAGTTCGTTCCATGGTCGAATCGCAGTTCCAAAAATCGAATCCTATTAATACGCGAAAAGAAGCCGGAAACTAAAACAGTAGATTGAAGGAGTCAAATCTGGAATGACAATTCTGGCACGTTTGCATATCAGATGTTTATGGAGCCGTGATTTTGAAAAGGACCAAAGAAGCCAAAATGGCCTTTAGCCGGGCTAGGATTAGACGCAATTTGCTTAACGCTGAAACTTTTAATCACTCATACTCATTGTGGCGCCACGAAGAACGACAGAGATCTGAGGCGGCGCGGAAAAAAAATGAATTTTGTGTGTTCCTTAGTGTCCCGCTATCCCGCTTCAACATACAGTCCCAGGTCACCGTAAAGAAAGCGTTGGGAGAAATGAAATAAGTGTAAGAATTAGTATTTGTTCGCACACATAATCGCAATTACTCATACGAAATATCAGGGGGTTTGTTGTATGACTTGTATGCCCGAGTTTGAGGTAACTTCTGCTTTGACTTTTGCAGACTTCGCATGAAGCCTAGAGGCATTCCACTCATATGCTTTTGCGTGTACAGTAGAGATCAGGGGACAGGTTTGAATTAGCTTGGAGAAAGCTAGAAAAAGGTATTCTGTATTGCACGTGTTCTAATTTGCAGAGGCGAAGCACATCGCCGAGGCTAGCAGTTCACTTGCTGTTTTCCGTTTTTTTTTTGTGACGACCTATTTGCTTAAACACACTTTCACTAGTACTCAGCCCACTTTACGCCCCTTTGGCACAACGACGCCGCTCTTATAGAATGGTTGGAAGCTATTTTTGCATTGGGCTCTCATTGGGCCGCCGTAATGACTGCTCCCAGTTGATTTTCATTTGCCGAGGGTGTCTGTGTCGCTCTGTGCATCACTAGGGTCCATATTTACATATATTAGTTAGTCGAAGGAAAGACACTGAAGTGTAAAGGGCAAAGCGTAAAGCGAAGAAATTTAGAATGGGAATGAGGAGGATCCGCGTTCGGATCTGATAGAAAGAAATGTTGTAATATCAGATTGTTAGCTCGAAAATATAATTTATTGGTTATTAAACTATTCTCTTTTTCACCATTCATCTCTGTTAATGTCATATGTCAGTAATGTTAAAAGTTGTAGGTCTACAGACTCTAAAAAAAATGTTTAAGGTTTCTTGCATTACGTGAACCATATTGAAGTTCACTCCAGCACTCAACATTAGTGTGCAAAGAAATATGCGAACCTACTTATAGACTTTGGTCTGTGCCACACAGACTTGTACTGGTGATAATCACAGTTACCAAAAATAGCATGTAAATTGAAAACCGTAGTCTATTTATGTCGGCTTCGAAGCACCACCAAAAGCGCATAAAAACCAATGGCTGGAGCCATGTGCACAATAAATGTCGGCATCAAACGAGGGAGAAACTTCACATGTTTTTTTTTGCTTCCGTTTCCGTACTTCCGTTTTGTGTGTGTCAATTTGTAGAACATACTGCGTCACCCCCGGCCGCACCAGGCCTATAGCATTGAAATCCTTAGCATCTAAATTGAAGAACGGGCCTGGCTGAAAAGAAATAAAGCAAAGTCGAGCTGATGACAATTTATTGTTCACACTTGTAAATGATGATGGTGCTTAGAGGAATATACTCGTACAAGCAAAAGCACAAACGTGAGACACGAGTTCGAGTTTATGGAGAATATTTCATTGTCTGGCAGAGAACAAAGCAGGCTCTACAAATTGCGAGCCATTATTCTACTCAAAGCCAATATACAATATGTTTTCTATAAAATATAGAGATGACACCATGACAGAAAGCTTGCGATGCTCACAAGACAAGAAATCGTTCCTGTTGGTCGAGTATACTAAATTGTTATTGTGTGTTTAAGCGAACGCAACGTATTCTAATATAAGTTTAAAATGAATCCAATAGAGGGGTAAAAAAGTGAAACATTTTCCTGCGAGATATGCAATAAATAGCTCGGAGCGTGAACGTTAGTAAGGATTTTATCTATTTTCCTATTTACATATATTCTTCACATATCTAAATGTAAATTTATTTCAGATTTTACTCTGTTTCGGCTGTACAGATGTGCAGTGTGCTCCTGACATTCGATGATTCACTGGAACGGAAACTTTTTCAACGCCAGTGCGAAGTCAGACCAAATGGTACACCCAAATTCTACGTACATTAAATGGAAACTTTCGCAACTTTCCTGAAAAAGTTGAGCATTTTTGGGAAGTGTATGGGAATAGTCTAAACTAAAAAAAAGCAACGTGGATGTTTCGAAGCGACACGCTGAATATGTCCATACATACATATATTCGAATTCATAACATACTCGTATGTGCGCGTTTCGAATTTAATGAATTGTTGCTATTGTTGTTGCAGCTACTAGTCCGGCTAGTACTTTAAAATTTATAGAGTTTTACATCGCTTAGATATATCAAGATACGACTACATATAACGTCTTATAATGTTTATTCTTACTTTTACAAACTGAATTCTGGATCCTATATTCCTGCTTCAAGGCGCTTAGTTGAGCTACACAAATAATAAATATTGACGAGGCACAGACGAACACAGACATTTATTCATTCATACTCGTAAACCTTGACATCTTTGGGACTCACCTTTCGGGACTATATGGTCGACTATCCTTTTCGTGTTTTCCGGCTTGGACCGTGATTTACAAGAATTCTAGTCGATGTTTCAGGCCTGAATGGTTTCATATTCATACAAATGTAGATAGTTCTCATTTTGCTTCACAAAGTATTAGAAATGCCAAACTTATTTGAAATTTATTTTAATTGTATATTTTGGCACTTCGCCGAAATACACCCATCGATATGCTAATTTTTCGGAGTTAGCAGTTAGCAGTTAATCGAAAAAGTTGTGATCTCCGGGAAAAACTAATAGTCGTAAACATTTATGCATTCCAATGCTGTAGTTCACTCGTACAAATGTGTCCGAAGAGCTCAGTCAGACTCAGTCGGTGCCTGCTCTAATCCGTGGACTTGGGAGAGAGAGAGAAGATTCTTATCAATTCTCTATTTCGGCTTGGGGCAGCTTCAGAAATGTTCACTTTCGTACATATTGAATGAAATTTAACGGAAACTTTTCCTAAGAGAAATTTGTGACAAAGCTGAAATAAGAGGGTGGTATGGAGTCAGAGTAAGGGATGGTGCTCAAAGTTGGCCTTACATAAAAGAAAATTAGTTTGATTGAAAAATATTCGATAAATACTTTTTTAATTGCACACAAAGTTAGAATACTATTAATTTTTGGGTCTTAGGAATAGGAACGTCCTAAAAAAAAATCTAATCAATTCTAAATAAATTCATATGAATAGAGGGTCACCCCCTGCGTCGGAAATACCGCCTTCCATGCTGTCTGGACTGTACTTCTTGATACATTCTTCACGTAAGCGACACCCATCCCATGGCAACAGCCTGTGTTCCTCTACTACTCCTCTCTACTGCCTCTCTACTAACACACTGCCCAGACATCCACTGAGCTCGAGTCGTGAATACTAGTGCTCCAAGCAGTCAGTTCCGTCTTTAGTCATCTCTGCCAGTCTATTAAGCAGTGATTTCTGACCCGAGGCCGTTTGTTTTCGCTAGAGCTAGCTTCAATGAGCCCAAGCCTTAGAAATTTTGTATAGAAAGGAACTGTTCCGCTGGCCATTGGAGCAAGTTCTAATCTACATATGTACGTGTATAAAGTGTGACACTTCGCTCATAAAAAAAGACTATACGCAAAGAAGGCAAAAAACGAAAAAAATCATATACAAGTCTCAGGGGCATGAAATGCTACCGCACAAGAATGTCGGGCAACAATCCATACATACATAGACGCCTTTTGATATACAAAATACAAATTTTGCACAACGATTTCAATAAATATTCCCCACACACCCACTATCCGTAGAGTGGAAACCGCCTCGACGATTGTGATGGAACGATCTGCTTATTAAATTTTTCAAAATCCCTTTTCCTGTCTGCCTTTGCCTAACTACCTTAGGCCCTAGCTTGTGGCTTCACTGCTTTAAAGTTTAAACGAAATGTTTTTGAAGAGCGTCTGTTTCGCTTTCCTGTGGGTGTTCGTTGTTCAAATCAAGAACTTATGAGAAACTTTATAATTTATTTGTATATGAAAACTATTTTAAAGCAAAATTGAGTTTATTTTCAATTGTTTCGCACATATCATATATACAAAGGGCTTTGTAACATACATATGCAACCAGCGATTTAAATAAATATATTCATATTTTCAATTCACGACGATGAATTGCACTTTGTATTTATTTACGGACTATTTAGATACACTATCTCCCATTTCTTCAAGCCTGTTTAAAACAGAATAAGTTGATTTTTCAAATATCAACAAACGAATAATAATGGTTAATAAAAGATCGGGTTAATTGTTTATAATGTTTGCGGACAGTGCTGTACTGATTCCATCTGTGCGACCCAGTTGTAGCAGCAGCCAAATGCCCAGAAGAGCGATAAAGACAAAATATGTACATACATATGTATAAGAAAAGAGCGCAAGTTTTAGACTCTAAAGTTTAGAGGAAGAAAGCTTCATAGAGATAGATAATAAATAATATTAAAAAATCAGTAGTAAAAACAAACAGTTATACTCGATGGCATTTACTTCACGCCCCTATAAGAAATTATATGTCGTTCTGTTCCCCACAAATCTATTTCATACAATAGTTATAGATAGTCTGTACGATAGTCTATACTGATCTTTTTTTTTTTTACTAAAATCCCACGCTCCAAAAGCGCCCAATTTCAATACACTATTATCCCAGCCTAGAACTCCGATTACATTTCCTGTCTGACCGAAATGTATACAGAGCACAACCTCTCAGTCCAAGCCACAGTGGTTTTCATTTGATGCTTAGTAGCTCACTTGCGTGGGCTAGACTCTTTGACTTTTGCTAAGCCTCCATTTCTGCTCTATTATCCACTCTCCCCACAAATCTATTTCATACAATAGTTATAGATAGTCTGTACGATAGTCCATACTGATAATTTTTTTTTTTACTAAAATCCCACGCCCCAAAAGCGCCCAATTTCAATACACTATTATCCCAGCCTAGAACTCCGATTACATTTCCTGTCTGACCGAAATGTACATATACAGAGCACAACCTCTCAGTCCAAGCCACAGTGTTTTTCATTTGATGCTTAATAGCTCACTTGCGTGGGCTAGACTCTTTGACTTTTGCTAAGCCTCCATTTCTGTTCTATTATCGCCTCTCAGTATGCGAAAAGATTTGTACGCTGCTGCTAAACCCGAATCGTATGCTGCAGTCGAGTCTCTCTAGTCTCTCTATAAACAATCGTCGCGGTCAACGCAACACGAAGTTGACAGCGCAAAAGACTCAGCAAAACGTGACAGAAGCCAAAGAACATTGGATGACAGTCATCAACCGTAACAACCGCAATCGCAATCGCGCAACCAAACATACAAGAACATTATGTACTGTCTGTATATATATATATACATATATGTACATATACATACATATGAGCTTACGATTTATGTAATTTAGAATGGTATGTTCGCAAAAGGGACAAACTGCATTTTAGCCAAAAAAAAAGAGAAAAGTAAAAGTTTAATAACTAAGTGCGAACGAGGAAGCGAAGAATATTCATTTCTTGAAAACATATGTATGTATATACATACTTCCAAATTCGAATTGTTTTATGTACACTGTACACATAAATCTCCGCATCTCTTTCTTACTACATATCATACACTAGCATTTCCCACCCCTTGAAGCCCCACGGTCGGAGGGGTAGGCACTTAAATAATTTACATTTTTGTGTCTAACATGAATAAATACCACCCAGTGGCCCAAAAGACACAAGTGCAGCCGGCACAGTGAGTGACCTAGTTTCGGATGGAGGGTCGAATGTCAGTGTGAGAGCTGCGAGCATACCCCTCCACCTGGCCAGATCGGTAAGAAAGTCGCGCTCTTCGGCTGACAATTGCGACCATCCGACTACCATTATGCACTCATTAAAATGTCAAAAAAATTTCAAATGTAAAAACATGATTTTTCTCTATATGACGTAAAGTGTGAGGCCCGCACAGCCCTGTACGAGAGGTATGCATTGCACTTTGTCAAAGAGGCAGGTTTGGATGGTATTTTGGCACCCAGCAAGTGATTTATAATTTATGAGTATTTGTCGGAGTGAACTTTGTACAACTGAGCACATCTCGGTGGAAACAATAATGCAGACAATGATTTTTAAATTAATAATATAGAGCTATGTATGATTGAAAGATACATACATACATCTTGCATTAAGAATTTTTTATTTGTAGCCTGATCCTTAAGGTCAATAAATATTTATGTACATATGTATATACTGTTAAAAATGGTTTTGCTGTTTTTAAGAACATTCTCCCCAAAAATCAGGTCTATTTTATATAGGTAAAAAAAATGTTTGAAGCGACTCAGAGTCTTAAACAAAATAAGTCTGTCAAGTCAAGTCATTTGATTTATGGAGGCTTGTCCACGCAGTTTTTAGTAGAGTAATTCCGCTGTTTCGTGTTTCTCTTGCAATGACTTTGGAGTTAAATCAAGAAGCAAACCCGACCGGGGATCTGAATTCAAATAATAGCCCGACACACCTGACATTCATGGCATTTAATTAATTTGCTCTAAAAGCTTGTTTCCCTCTTACGCCCACTCGTCTTCTTAGGTGTTGGTGTAGGTGTAACCTATTCAATATGCAATAAATGTAAGAGTATTCTCTTTGAGAAAGTTTAATTTAGAATTGGATATAAATTTGAATTTAAAATTATATAAGTTTACTCTTTTAATCGAATATTTATAGATAATATTTGGAACTCTTTTCTTTTATTCTGCCTAATTCAGCCAAGTCCAGAAACACCAGCGTCTTGTTGCCACCGATTTCTTCGCTAGAAGCGTATAATGCAAACAATTATGTCTACATTGCCTCTCTTGTCCGTAACAGTAACCACTTGGCCCATTTGAACAATGCCGTGGACGAGGAGCAGGAGCAAGAAGAGCATCGAATGGATGAGACAACTTATCCACCACCCATTTTTGACTTTGGTATGCCCAGGAATATAACGGCTCGAACAGGACACACGGCGGCTATAAATTGCCGAGTGGACCATCTGGGCGATAAATCGGTGAGTGATTCCAATGACTAAAAATGCCAGCTTATCGGATTTACTTTTAAAGCATTTTTAAGGGAAATATTTGGATCGCTAGTCAAGCTGAAAATCAAGTTTGCGTAAAGTTTTTCGCACGCAGTTTGCAAAACTTCCCGTATCGCTCTTCTGTTCTGCTTTCCCCGCTACATTTTGGGTCTGCTTACCGTTGTTCTGACGGTTTAATGACAAAGGTCCATTGTTCATACACAATCCCTCTCCTCTACCTAATTTTCCTGCTATGTTTTCAATTAGTTTTCTTTGTGTTCATTTTGTGTGTATTTTTATTTCTGCTTTCAGTTGCTCAAATATTTCAAGTGTATAAAATAATCATAATAAAGTACGAAAAAAATGGTTGAAAAATAAAATGATTGTAAGTCCAAAAACCAGTTTTTCGAACGAAAAAAGTCACGGCCTTATTGAACAGGCCTTGTATGCATTTTGGAATATCGTTTCATGTGCGCACATTTGTCAAGACTCGGTTTAAGATCAATATAGCTAACAGTGAAAATTGCTCCGATACCTGGGCGAATCTATTTGATTTCATCATTACTTTTTTGTGACGACCACTGTGAGAAAATTTTCCATTTCCACTGGAAGAAACATTCTCAGGTCCTGATTTACTAATGCAAACCCTTGGCCACCGTAATCCCTTTGCCCCACCCTTAATTTTTAGTGGATTTTGGGGTAGTAAAAAGTTTTGGCAGCCTGGGGCAGTTGCAGTAGATTCTCTTTGGTAGGCTTTTGGCAACTTTAAGCTACAGACATTTTGGGCACGCACTTGTCTACATATTTCTTACCTTCTCCGCCGTTGGCTCGCGCCAAGCCTTGTCGGCGTTTGCCTTCTTCTGCCACGTGTGTGCTCGGGTCCTTCTGTTATCCCTAAACAATAATGGAATCTGTGCGGTTCGGTGAAAACGTAGTTTACGATTGGGATGGGTTGCAATAGGATTCGAAAAATAAACAAAATTATGATTGCATTCGCTTTAAATGAATTTATTTACGAATTCGTTTTCGAATTAATGTGATGGAATGAACATGAGCGAATATAAGAAATGAGGTTTCATATCTTTAAGTTCCAGTAATGAATGAACAGGAAAACAAACGAAATCTGCAAATATTTGTGTACGTTTAACGAATTTTCTTCGTATCTTCAGCTTAAGCTTGGCAAGTACCACAGTATTTGCAATGAGTTTAAGCAGTTTTGAGAGTTGACTGCGTAGTCTTGTTTGCTATTTTGTTTATTACATTTTCGCACTTTTACTTTCGGCTTTAGGTTCTCTTCGGAGTTCTAGAGTAATCGGGCAGCAGGGCTAAAAACATTTTAAAAAGTTGACTTAACTCCTGGCTCTAACAGCATTTGGTGTCCCTTTTTCATTTTCCTACAGGTATCCTGGATAAGAAAACGCGATTTGCACATCCTGACTGCAGGCGTTTTGACCTACACCTCTGATGAACGTTTCAAGGTGCGTATTCGTAGGCTTCCCTCCCAAAAAATGTCCCTGCCTGTCTCCCTGCTGTCACCCCCCTGCTGGCTTATTAAATGCCCGGCAGCCAGACCTGGGATCGTAAGCTAAGTTAGCTTACTTGCAGGCCAGGTACTTGCATGCATTGATTAAATTCATCCAAGGACGGTTCGTCCTCGGCTACGATTTATCGTGCATTCTCTGTCTCTGTCTCATTCACCTTCACTTTTTCTCCCTCTGTTTGTCCCTTTCTGTGCTGTGCAGGTTGTACGCACCGCTAAGGATTGGACATTGCATGTGAAATACGCTCAGCCACGTGACAGCGGCATCTACGAGTGCCAAGTGAACACGGAGCCAAAGATTTCGATGGCATTCCGCCTGAATATCATAGGTGAGTAAGCCAACCTTTCCTTCGCTTTCCTTTCCCTTCTTTTTCCAAACCACCCCCAGCGCACCTTTCTCTCTGTGTTCCTACGCATTGTTAGCAAGTTCTTGGCAATGGCAACTTATGATACACAGTACAAGTACTTAGCTTGTCATTTGTGGCAATGGCTACGTACCCATAGGTCTATAATGGCTTATCCCTGTGTTCCATGAATTCTTTACACAGGTTAACAGGAGTGTTAAGAGTATCTAAGTGTAAGCCTTTTTATTTGGTACAGGATAGATTTAGAGAGAGAGAGTATGGCAACTGCCGGCCATATCTATTGTTTGCAGGCAAGCACAATTTGCTTTTAAATTCAATACTAAATGTACATATATGCCTGCTGTTGTAATGCAAACTACACCAAGCACCAAGGTGGTGCGCTTCTTCCCCATTATTGTTTTGCCATTTACCTCGTACAGGTCTACCACAATTTATTTTCTGTTGCGATCGAATACACGTCTGTTGACGACATCCACCGCACAATATGTTCAAACACATTTTCAAACATATGTACGTCTCTCTCTGACCCAACCTCTACTGCATACATATGCACGTTTTTTCAAATTAATACTCAGCTCAGCACGAGCTATTTCCTTAATAGTGCTCGCATAAGCAAGCAATGAAGAATACGGGGTCATATAAGACATTCCCAACAAATTGCTCGCCTCTAGCAGCTGCATGCCTCAAACTTATAATGAACTCAGGTCGAGTTAAAAGGTGTAAATCGCATCAAAAGCCAAAATCAGGATGCAAATATGAATGCAAACATATGTACTTCTCGTGTGCGGATGCATTGTACCTTGTGCCGGTCCTCGTCTAGCTTGGAGTTCGTCGACGACAGGAAGTACCACAGTATCAGAGCAAGGGACGTGGGAAGTTTTAAAGGGCCGTCTTTTGCTCTGTTAAGTTATAAAATGTATGCTAATGGTTCGGAGCGAAGCAAATGCTCGCTAGTGATGGAAGCAAAAATATTCATGATGTCGCGCATCACGTGGGCGTCAGACACAAAATTTTGCACGGACTGGCGTCAGATTCAAGAAATTTTTAAGAAGATAATTTTTTTACGGAATTGGTTGTTATTTGAACTTTGGTAAGCTGGTGTAAGAGATTTTGTTTCTGAGAAGCACGAACATTGCGATTGTTTGAATGTACTATAAGTGATCTAAGGATCCTACTTATTTTGGAACTCATCTAACGATACATTTTAGGTCATATATCCCTTAATAAATACGTTTCACCCAGCGACAAAAAAAGTCGCACTATAAAACTTCATGCATTTTTGACTTCTCTAGCTGAAGTTTCTGTTACATACTACGTTTCTGGATATCATATTCATATCATTAACGAGGGGGAACGTTGTGAGCCGCGGCAAAGGCCGCGTACATGTATAACTACATATTTGAGATGTACAATAGGTAGTGCTTCTATTTTTCACATAACTTAAGTTTCCTACAACTGGTTGGCGATTTATCCATCGATTTTTAAAAACGATACCTTAAACTTAAGTTATGTGAAAAATAGAAGCACTACCTATGTATGACAAAAAATAACAAATTTTTTAAAAATTAAAAAAAAAACCACACCTTGAAAAAAACACCATAATTCTTAAAAAAAATTTAAGACTCCAAATCTATCAGAAAAAGTAATTTTTGGTGACAGCGGAAAAAAAGTTGAATTTTATTTATTTTATTTTATTTTGTAAAACGATTTATTCAACAAAAATAAAAGTTTCTTTAGTAGGTTATTTAATTTTCTATAATCTTATAATAAACAAAAAAATTTCAGAATATATTATTTAATATTTGGTGCTACCAAATTATTTTTTTATTACACATTTAACCCTTTTGGGCATCTAATCGTACAAAGCCCTCAAATATTCCTCCGTTATATCCACAAACCAAACTTTTTCTATAGCTTCCCCTAACTCAACCATAGTTTTTGGCTTCCGTTTTCTTATTTTGACGGTCAAAGACATTCTCTATCGAATTGAGGTCAGGGGTGTTACCAGGCCAATCTAAGGCCTTAAAGCCCAATTTCGCCTTCAAAATGTTAACCTGTCGATGAAAAATAGTCAAATGATTAGGACCGGGCATTGATTATTTGATTAATAAGAAGTGGCTTTTTGCCAGGTGTCCTACCATTAATCCCATCTTTAGACAACGCAGTATAATTCGAGCTGAAATTTCCTTGGCAAACCGTTACTGTACTTCAGAAGCTATCTCTACAGAATTTTTGAATCGATCATGTTTTCGTAATGATCCAATTTTCCTTTGTGTTTGCTCACTTTTTTCCCGATCCTTCCGTCCTCTCCGCTTGCCCAGCAGCACGGCATTTTTTCAAAAATCGCTGCACTGAGCTTTGTTTGTTTATGTTTGTTTTCCTTTGGGCATACTTCTTAAAGACTCCAAAAATTGTTTCCAGAAACTGAGACGACAGAAAGAAAAGCACACGCAAAAGGAAGAAAACATTAACAGGAACCCCAAAAAAAAATATTAGACGAATCGAATAACATTTCGGGAAACCCCACAATAGAGAAGTCAAAAATTCATGTAATTTCAAAGTACGACTTTCTTTTTTGTCGCTGGGTGTAACTAACCAACTGAATTGCTCTTTTCTCTGCCATCGCCGATACCAATCCATTAAATCGGCTCTCATGCTTGAATGCCGACCGATTGCTTGCGGCCAGTCCCACTCCGCATATCATTAACAAAGTCAACAATAGACTTTGTTGACTGCCAGCTGTGTTCGCCGAAAAGGTGGACGCTCTGAAAAACATTAAGTCTGCGGAAGCTGCGTCGGCGAACGAAAAGCTTATCTCGTCTACTCTCCCGACAACAAAGTAGTGATATTAGAAAACCCCAGATACACACACTCACGTTAACCAACACAATAGTTGACTCCGAATAACTTGCTAACAATACTTAAAATGTGTGTAAAATGCGAGACATCCTCAAGAACCATCAACTTCATTGACAAACAAAGGATCAATGATATGCCAGTCCCATCAGTAGGGAATAAACGTGCCAGCACCCAAAGACACTTACATAAAAAAAAACCCTAATATTCTGTGTCAGTGGTTAGATTCTTATACGCAGTACCTATACCGAGCAAGGAAATACTGTATCTGGAAGATGTACAAATACGCAGAATCGTGTTCTGCTACAGCAGAATCCTAAAATGAGCAAGTCTTCAAAAATTACTACTATATCCATCGGGATTTGTATTGATTTGTACATATTGTACTAGCTGTAGTACTATATGCATATAACGTTTAGATCAACAGATAGAGCAATTAGATGGGGTGGTCTAAATAGGATTTAAATATAGTTCACAATAGATTACTAGAATCGCTTCATATCGGGGATCCTCTCTTCGTCACCGGTTTGCTGCAATCTACACGGCATATCGCTGCTCATTATCAGTTTTAAATCTGGGACTCTGCTATTGTCCCTCCGAGAACCGAGAACCGACGGAACAGACATGCTTGTGCAGCGTTGCATTCTACCCTTGCAATAAATTGAAGCCCATTGGCATAGGCGTTAGCCAGACGAATGATTAGACGCATGATACAGTTGCCGTTCACCTCCAACCCCCCCAGGTCTACAAGGGGTAGAGAACACCTGAAAATGCCGCTAATCAATTTTATGCTTGTTCCATTTCGATCCATGCCAAACTGCAGCGACGCCGCCAGATGCGAAAGCGACTATTGCTGGTCCAACGGACTTGTACGTCAAAGTGGGCAGCGTTATAACGCTCACATGTCTGGTAAAACAGCCAACGACATCGCCACAGGATATTGGGCCAATTTACTGGTATCGCGGCCCATACATATTAACGCCGTTCGTTGCCCATCCGAGTGATGCTGCTATTGATTTGCAGCGTATCTCCATGGAATCAACTCTGACAGAGAAGTTACAAAGCAGGTAAGCTGTATAAACATTCAAGTACTCCAGGAAAAATCTGTTCTACCATAAGCAACAAAATAAAGGGAGGTGGAACGTTGGGAACGTCTACTTTATACCCGGTACTCAGTCAGTATATACATATGTACATACATAGTATTTAAGATATATTTTAAGTTTTTATTTTATTTTTAAAACGGAGCAATATTTAATCAGCAAATAAAGTTCCCTTTTTAAATGTGATAAAACATACAACAAATTGGCGTTTAAACATTTGTTGTTTTTCGTCTAGTTTAAAATCTGTACCACCTTAAACTTTTATTTGACACTGCATGGTTTTGGCTTTGAGCGACTGTATACTTGGGGTTGGAAACGCTTCGTTCTGGGTGTTATACGCATCCACTATCACCAAGAATCTAATACATCCCTATACTCTTCGAGTACCGGGTATAACAATTAGTACAGAGTTACATGCCTTTTAGTATAAGGAGAGTGTCGGAATGTTGAGCTTTTTTCCTTTAATCTAAGGCATTCCGATGATTAGGATAAAATGTCACGTAAAGGGATATGTGTTGCAATGTTGAGTGGCCAGCAGGTGTATTCGCTTCCAGTTGGCTCATCAATGTGTATTTGTATATTTGATCAATTAAGTTGAGTCCATATGTATGAAGCGCAGACGATGGGAAAGGGTGTGTTTATAAGATTCTAATTGGCATTATTTTAATGTATTCTAGATTACGCATTGCCAATGCACAGCTGCTTGACACGGGCAATTATACGTGCTTGCCGACCACAGCGGAGGCGGCCAGTGTGTTGGTCAATGTCATAAATGGTGAGTGGGGGAAATAAGCGCATGAGTGGATACGCCTGATTTACTAGTACGAAAACGAGTATCTGGTATTGCCGTATTCTAAATGCCAACTTTTTCTTTCCTCTCTTTCGCCCATAGATGAAAGCCCCGCGGCGATGCAGAAGAGTAAAGCTGTCCGAGTAGCCGGCAGCAGTCGGAGCACTCGAATGGATCTTCTCACGGCGTTGGTTGCCAGTTCTGTTGTGCGATGGCTACTCTCCTGCAGCTACCGTTCTTGCAACTGTTCCAACGCCTCCTCGAATTTATCCACTCTGCGTATCAACCACTGGAACCCGCAAGCGATCAGAATTAGCCGAAAGCTGCAGCGGCAAGAGTTACAGGTAGATGTAGCCCTAAGGGAAACATTGTCTCAATCATGATAATTAATTATGTATATGGATACTTGAATATATTTTACATAGGACTATTTAAAAGCTAAGGATGAATATTAAAATACGCTCCAGAAAATCAAATATGAGGAAACTATTTCATTGCTTGTGGCTTATGTACATATATTCAATCAACCAGTAAATACTTTCATCAATAAATTACATACAATCCCTTTTTGGTCATGCTGGAGGGGAAAAAGAATATATAGACAAAATAATATGTGTTCAATTTTTTTTTTTTGTAAAAACGACTGCTAATCTTTTTATGGAAATTTGTATTTTTCTTTAGGTATATTTACTATCTGGCAAACAACAAACTTGCATAGCTAATACTATCGAATTGATCGAATTTGTTTTAATTTGCTAATAGCTTTGAAGCTGAAAATAAAATATTCTGCGTAAATGAAAATGAAGCTGTGTGAATATAGAACCAAATAATGTAAATATAATTATAAAAACGCCTAAGAATGAAGTGGTTATTAGGATATTATGAATTCTCAAAATTACATTGACAAACCTCAAAATAATTAAAATAAACTTTCATTCATGTTAACAGACTGCGATGTAACCGAACAGCTAATAAAAGTGTATAATTTAGTTGGAATTCAAGTTCGAATTTAGGTTTCCATTAGGCAAATTAAACGATATGTAACTAAACATACTCATAGATATACATATGTAACTAAACATACTCATAGATATACATATGTATGTACATATATTCAATGTAATATACTTCGTAAGAAACAATAAACGGAATTTTGTTAAATTTGATTGATTTGAATGATTATATTAAATTATTTGCAGTATTTTCTAAATTTGGATCAACTCTGTTGCTACGTCCATCATAATTAATCGAAGTTGTACTGAATTAAATCTTGCAACCACCAGATGTATTGGTTGCAATGCCATTTTCACTTTCAGAGTCTGACATTCCTTCTGTTTGATCATTTCGTCATTTCGTTAAATATGTAGTAATGTACGTGAGCATAATCTAATTGAGCTTTATTCAGACTTCTGTATCAAAAGTGCGTCGAATTGACACATAAGCCAGCACAAGAGTCAATGTTTCGCATTGGCAGTGTGAGGCGGACCCCCAAGTTCACACACACACATGTAACGCCCCATTAGCAAGCAATGCGAAATAAGGGTCATTAGGTGTTCACGTAAGGCGTCTACAGTAGTGGTAAGGGTTGGTCGTTGGTCAACAGATATACAGACCGTTTTCGCTCCCTAATTTCGGCACAAGCAGGCGTACGAGGCGAATGCGCTATTGTCAGCTGTGCTTCTCGGGATGTGGGTCTTTGCATTCATTAATTTAAACATTTTCCGCACTAGCTTGCAAGCCTCTCTTTTGTTTATTTATTTATTTATATAAATCTAACAGGTAATAATATAATAAAATTACAAGTTAGTGTGGTTTAACGGAACAATTGGCAGCTTAAGGCCTTCAGTCCCTTTGGGGATAATGTCTTAATTTTAACGTCTATTTATAGTATTGCTATAATCTAAATTTTAAAGAGTCTTAAATATAACTGTGGGTTATTGTTTGTTTACATATAGGTTATATTGAATGGTATTTGTTAGATTTTTTTAAAAAGGAAAGAAGGTTGTCTATGTTTTCAGGAGATGGGTTAGTTAACGCTTGTAAAGGATTATTATTGGAAAATATTTAAAGTCTATGGGTGTTTATGGATGGACAGTTGTTCAAAATATGTTCAATGGATATTATTTGTGTTGCAGAGGTTGCAGATATTTGTTGTTTTGTCAATGTAATGGTGATGACTAATGTACATATGTGTGACCCAGTCTAAGTCGTGTTATTTTTATTTGGTAAAGTCGAGATGTTTTTGTATTTTTAAATAAGTGGTAGCTATTGAGTTTTGGGCTTATGTATTGGTACCAGTTCGATGTTTCGTTGAAATTAGTTTGAAGTTTGTTGAGATATGTATTTTTTATAAATTTCATAATGTCTTGTGAATTGTAGTTTTCTGTTATGATGAGAGGTTGCCTCGTGGAGTCCTTCGCTGTTTTATCTGCTAATTCATTTCCATTGATGCCTACATGGCCAGGTATCCAAAGAAGCTTAAATTTGGGATATGTTTCGGTAATTATGTTTCTTGCTGTGCAGGGGTAATGTTCGGAATTGTTTATGTTGGCTATGGCGTCTAGGGCAGAAAGTGAGTCAGAGCAAATGCAATATTTTCCTTTTCGATGGTTTAGTCACTAAATTTTAGACTAAATTTTAGTCGCAAATAAACCTTACAAACGAATGGTTGCGGCTTGACTTTTTATTACAAAAACTTCCCTCTGCTACGGCAGCGAAATTCTATCCAACAGTCTTTATTTATAGAAAGTATTTACTAAAAACTGTTTCTCTATTTGAAACTTTAGTGAGTTACAACTAATTGTGGTTCTGCAAATGAATGTGGCTTAAGAACTAAGAGAATTTGTAACCGTATCTTCGGCTCGCTGAAATATATAGAAATATAGAAATATATATAGAAATATATAGATCGCTGAGTCCTCTCGCTTTATTTTGATCGACGACCAGTGCCTTAGAGAGACTTTTCAAGGCTTTCAAAAATGGAAAAAACGGCAACATTCAACATTTAAAACACTCTAACTGCTCTTAGTGATTCGTCAATTGAAAAGATATAGATTGAATATTACATTCCATTATTGCAGGCCAGAATTATACTTATGGAGTTGGTTTTAAAACTTGAATATACCATTCCACAAGAGGGAGAATCTTTTAACGGCAACACTCAAGGCAAGGAGAAATATACATACATATATGTACATATAACATCAGGAAATAAATTATTCAAGCGGAATTCTTAGAGAATTTTAGACTGAGGACGACTGCACCAAATATGAGAGCGAGAGCGAGTGATAGAAGTAGAGCGCTAGAGCAGCTCGGGGAATTGTGCATTGTGTTTAGTGAAATGCAACATTAAAAGTTCTTTATAGATCCAAAAAAATAAAAGTATTTTACATTGGCAGTATGCACCGGCAACGAAATTCAACCTCGATAATGCATAAAAAATAAAGGTTTTGATACCATTTAATACCATTGATACCACATTCGTCCTACTGTATCTACATGATATTGTACTCAAATTTTTGTAGAATTCTATGAAAATATCAATATTATTCAAATAAAAAAGTATTTCAAATATTTTAATATATTTCTATGTATATATTTGCACACAATTAAAAGAGAGGCTCAAGCTCGACCGCCGACACGACAAGACGTACCTGCTCTTAATTTACTCAGTGCGAATACAAAGGGAAAGGAAAACCAAAGCATCTATCCCACTCTCACTCCCACTAGTTGCACACACACAAATTTATTTCCCCAATTTTGCGAAAAGAAAAAACTTATTTAAAAGTGCACACTAATAACGAAAAACCCCGTCATCATGAAGGAACCTCCTGGACAAAAAATTACTAAAGACAAAGACAAAAAACTATCAAATACGTCTCCAGGTCCTAAATACCTAATTATGAAGAGAATACACGAGACAGAAACACTAGCAAACGTATCACCATTCTTAATAAAAAAAAGTAATTGACAACGTATGCAGTGGAGAAATTGAGGAATGCAAAAAACTTAGAAACGGAACAATTGTCATTAAAACAAAATCTATGACTCAAGCTGCAAAACTAGTCCAATTGACATCACTGTACAACGAATTTAAAATAGACATAACGGAACATAACTCTCTTAACTACACCAAAGGTAGAATTTACTGCAGAGATTTAAGAGGCATCAGAGAAGAAGAGATCGTGCTAGAGCTCAGCTCACAGCATGTAACACAATGCGAAAAAATAAAACAGTACATTAATGGAAGCTTGCAAGAGAACGGACTCATCATCCTAACATTCGCCTCTATTAATCTACCTTCGAAAATCAACGTCGGGTACGAAAAATTAAGAGTACTCCCTCACATCCCTCGCCCCATGAAATGCCGAAACTGCGTACGACTGGGCCACACAGCCAAGCGCTGCACAAGAGAGCAACTTTGCTTAAGCTGCGTGAGCCCTGCACATTTACAAGAGAGCGAAAATTGCAATAATCTTAAGAGATTAACTGCAAAGAGAGCGGCCTAACAATTTATCACCACAGCAACACTGATCGCACTTGCCCTTCTTATATAAAAGCCAAGGACATACAAGAAATCAGAATATTAGAAAAAACTGACATGAAAAAAGCTTTAAAAATTTATAATGAGAGAATGCTTTCTTCAAGCACAACGTATGCATTAACTGTCCGCTCATCAATGATAACTAAAAACAATGTAAACACACCTAACCGCCAATTAATATCATATGCCGACATTAGTCCCAATGCGCAACAAAACGCAAACACAGTTAAGCAGCAAAAGGCCACAGAGGAAAATTTGCTCAACAATATAACATCAAAAAAACCCGACACCATGAAAAACTCCAAGGACCAAATTGATACATCTCAAAAGGAATCCCAACCCATTGACGTATCACAGGAAGAAAATTATAACCTAAGAAAGCAAAAAAAAAACACAAACGCACAAACACCCAAAGAGAAATTACAGAAACAAAAAACCAAACGCCTCAAAAAATCATTACTTAGTGATGAAAGCACAATGGACACAGAGAAGTTCGTATACCAAATCAGTACATATTAAAAAAACTCTAATAAAATACACATATTAAGTTAGATCAATGACCCTTAAAATAATTCAATGGAATTTAAAAGGCTATCTTATAATTACAGCGAACTACAATCTCTCATAAAAAACCATCAACCACATGTTATAGCACTCCAAGAAACTCACCTATTTAATACCGTTTCAATTCCTATCCCTATTAATTACTCAATAATAGGAAAAAACTCATCGGCTTCATACGGCGGAGTTGCACTATTAACACACAAGTCCATACAAACACGAGAAATATCTCTTAGTGAGAAATTTGATGCACTCTGCATAGAAATTTTAACTAAAAATAAAATCGAATATTTTCTGCCTACTTTGCACCTAACCAAACACTTACAATCTAACCTAGAATTAGTTCTCGAAACCTCAAATGTACCATACCATAATTACTGGCGATTTCAATAGTTGGCACAGAAGATGGGGATCTAGCTCAAACAATAAGAGAGGAAACATTTTAGAACAATTTATAACACAATCGCAATATATAATTCTTAACGACGGTTCACTAACTCATCTCAGCACCCACAATTCATTAACAAATATTGATCTTACTTTTTGCAGTCCAATTTTGCAAATTGAAAGTACTTGGAAAATTGAAGAGGACCTTTATGGTAGTGACCATCTACCTATAATCACAACTCTATTTTCATCAAAATTAAATAAAACCCAAAAATTACACACAAATTACACTTTATCACAGAAAAAGCAAATTGGAACAAGTTTTCTAAACTAACAGCAATATATTCAGATGTAATTAAACAAACCCCCAACATTAATAGAGAATCAGCAGCAGTACATAAAATAATTTTATCTAGTGCATACTTTTCCATCCCTCAAACCTTTCCAAAGAAAGACACACCTAACGTTCCGTGGTGGAACAAAGACTTACAAAAATAACGCATTAACAAAATACTGGCCTGGCGTAAGCTGAAAAAGCATATAAGATGGCAAAATATTATAGAATACAAAATAAAAACGCACATTTCAGAAGAAATCTGAAAACAGCTAAAACAGAAAGCACACGCAAATTTACATCCGAAATTTCACCAGACACACCAACAAGAAAAATTTGGCACAATATAAGACGCTTTGTGGTCTTAACCCTATAAAAAATATTAATTCAATTTATAATGCAACAACCGATCAATATACCACAAATAAAACAGAAATTGCAAACTTGATGTGCACAAACTTTTCAAAAACTCGGCAGATTACAATTTTCTGACACATTTACATCCGCAAAATATAAATCTCTATAATCTGTTATACATAACACTTAAATTCCAAGGAAAAAAGCTCTACAAATTGACAAAGACATAACCCTTTTGGAATTCACAGCCGCTTTAAGCTCCTTAAAAGGAAACACACCTGGCCAGATCGAGTAAGTTACTGCAATCAACACAGATAAAAATGAACAAAAATTGCATACCACCTTCAAAATAAAATATTAAATAATTTTATTCCACAAGCGTACAAAACCAGCATAATAATCCCAATATTAAAGCTTAATGGTGAAAAAACATCTCTTAACTCATATCGCCCAATTTCACTCAACCCATTCTTATCTAAAGTCCTAGATAAAAAAATTTGCAAAACGACTATGGTGGTTTCTCACAAATGAAAAACGCATTCATACCAGTCAAACCGGATTCAAAAAGGGAAAATCTACCATGGATAATCTTCTGCAAGTTGATCACCAAGTAGCTAGATCTCATCTCTAGGAAAACTATATTTAATAGTTTCCTAGATTTTTCTAAAGCATTTGACAGAATAGGAATACATTCAATTCTAAATCAATTATCCGAATGGAAAGTTGGTCCCAAAATGATGAACTACATTAAAAATTTTATGACTAATCGGAAAATCACAGTACGTTTAATTTGATTAATAAATTAAAAAATATAACAAATATTACCATAAATCTTAAACGCGTCTTCAAAACAATTACAAATTGGTGCGATTATTCAGATGCACAACTCTCTACGACTAAATGCAAGCATATACACATCTGCAGAAAGCACAATTGCAAATGCACCGTAACGACCGGAAATCTCCAAATAGAAAATGTCAACACACTGAATGTCAGTTGTAATACTACAACGCTTATTAACGTCTCGAAAGCAATATTATCATCGAAAGCTGACTACGGACTTCCCATCTACGGGTCATGCCCAAAAAGCACTCTCCGTCCAATACAATCAACACTTAATACAGCCTTCAGAATTTCTCTGGGTGCGTTTCGGACAACCCCCACAAAAAACATACATTTCGAATCTCAAACAATTTCAATCGGAGACAAACATCAACTTCTCACAGCCAAACTATTCAAATCGATCAGCAACTCAAAAATTCGCCCATGCACAATATAATAAAAAATTACAAGCCTCCAAAAAACAATAAACTCAAATCGGCAATTGACAGAACAATTCAGACATGCCAAATACAACATATACCATACCTTCCAATAAAAAGTATAACACAAAAACTACCCCAATGAAATCTTAAAAAAATCACAATAGACACATCCTATCAAAAAAGATGCACACTCCGAAAATGTTTCGCTCTAGCTTTATAGAAATAACAAAAATAACTCAGATCAAATTTATATACACGGACGGATAGCACTAAACGAATCACCTCATTTGCATTCACCACGGAAACACACATCATAAAAACCGGCATCCTACCACACTACTCAACAGTATTTTCCGCAGAAATCATTGCAATATGCGAAGCACTTTATTCACTAAACCAGGGGTCGGCACCGTCCTATCCCATGTGCATAGCAAAAAGGCCACGGGGCAGCGCAGTCGGCACACGCATAGCTCTAGCTTTAGCGAGACAATGTCGCCCTTTTACAGACGGTGCTTTCTTTAAAACTTTAATGTTGGATGTTTTACAACAAATAGACACAGGAGAAAAAAGTCTGCTTTGCGCCGTGTCAGAGAGCGCCTAGATCTCAAAGACTATAAGAGCTAGAGCAACCAAACTTTTATCCAAGCTCTGTGATATCACTTTAGTACAAGTGTATTTCAAAATTTTGACACGCCCCTTCCCTGCCCGCCACAAAGGACCGTAATCCACAATGGCCTATCGGGGAATCACATTTTTGATAAAAGAAAACCAAAAACGCAGAATCATGGAAAATTACCATATCTAGATTGCAATTTCATGGAGCAGCTGTTTGCTTATCTCGTGCATTTCTTCGTCAAGAAATGCTGTTGTCTCGTTCGCACACAAACGCACAAACATGTGTAGGGATGTGCCGACCCTGGACTAAATCAGGGTCGGCACGCAACACACTCACATGTTTTATGCGTTTGTGTGCGAAGGCAAGAGACACGAAGCAACACGAAGGCAAAACGTTTCTTGCTTTGCACTGAAAGAAATGAATCCAGATAAGGATACATGTTTTGCGCCAAACAAAAGAAAAACGAGAGGGAACGATCCGACCTGATCAAGATTCGGCAATCTGGTAGATATGGTAATTGCAAATCAAACATTGAGCCCCGCCATCCATATTTTCTAAAAAGAAAAAATCATCTTCCCACATTACATGGAACATTTTTGTCAGTGTACAATTCAAAGTTGCGCAGCGTGGTCTTCACCAATTGACTTCTGAACGCAAACTGATTCATCTCTGTTCTCGCAACGCTGACGATCAGAATACCGAAGCAGCTTGTGCGTATGCCCGAAGACACACGACGCAATTTCTCTGCTGCCGCGGGACCCGAGCAGTAAGGCCGACGCTACTCGAAGTTTTTACGCTATGCGTGTGCCGACTGCGCAGCCCAGCGGCCTTTTTGCTATGCACATGGGATACGACGGCGCCGACTCCCTGGACTAAATACAATGCTCTGCTCGCAGGCAGATAGAGACCGAAAAGAAGGAAAACGAGAGGAAACGCTTGTGAGCCGCGGCCTTTGCCGCGGCTCTACCTTATACCCGGTACTCGGTCAGTATATAATACATACATATATGAGCCTACGATTTATGAAATTTATTATATGTTCTCAAAAGGGACGAAAATAATATTTAAATTAAAACAATGAATTTTTTGGAATTTTTATACATGTTTCCATTTTTGTTTACATATGCTTTGTATATCTGCGCCTACATTTCTACATGACATGTATAACTACATAATCGAGACGTACACGTCGAAAGAGAGAGGAATGAGTAGCGCTTGGCAGGCGTTAGTGTAGCCACTGAAAATTAATTTGATCCTTCTGTCCATAATAATGATTCGACCTGATCCAGATTCGGCAATCTGTTAGACACGGCTATTTCTCATGATTCTGCGTTTTTTGTTTTCTCTTACCTTAAAAATTGTGGATTCCACAGATTTTCGTTTTTTGTGGGGGCGGAAGGGGGCGTGGCAAAATTTTAAAACAAACTTGTGCTGGTTCGGTATCACAGGAGCATGGATAGAAAGTTTGGTTGCTCTAGCTCTTATAGTCTCTGAGAACTAGGCGCTCATTTATACGAATAAGCAAAGCAGATGGGGTCGCGTGTGAGAGAGAGCGAGAGGGAATGATGACTTTCGAAATGGTTTTCTTCATTGTAGCTATAATAATGATCCGATCTGATCCAGATTCAACACTCTGATAGAAATGGGCATTCTCTATGACTCTGCGTTTTTAGTTTTCTCGTATCTTCAACATTGTGTACGCCACAGACTTTCGTCCTTTGTGTGGGCGGAAAGGGGCGGGACGAAATTTTGAATTACATTTGGAGTAGTGTGATCACACAGGAGACTGGATACAAAACTTGGTTGCTCTAGCTTTAATAGTCTCTGAGATATAGGCGCAAATGAAGACGGACAGACGGACAGACATGGCTATATCGACTCGGCTATTGATGCTGATCAAGAATATATATACTTTATGGGGTCGGAAACGCTTCCTTCTGTGCGTTACACACAACCGTTATCCCCACAAATCTAATATACCCCTATACTCTTCGAGTACCGGGTATAACAAAAGGAGATAAGAAAACGTCGTCTCGTCACGTCTCTCACCCATACGCTTAAATATTCATATGTATGTCAATACATGCGTGCACTGCTAGAGATGATCATTCTTCAACAAAGACTTGAAGGAATAAGTATACTGCTGTCCTGGAGCTCCATTTGTTTGTTTGTACGGAGAAAAATATTTATATTATAATATAAAAAGGTATACATCATTAATCGCAGAGCTCCTCAACTATTTCGGAGAAAAAATAGAGTTTTTTGCAGTTTGCAGGTCATTCCGTGAGCCGCTGCAATTAAAATGTGAAAACGTTTTCAATTCAAATTTAGTTTGGCTTGTAGCTTCATTTCTTACTCTTGGCGTTTCGGTCAAAATTTGTAAACTTTCAGTACAACTAGGTAAATAGATTGAATCATTAGCACAGCAAGCCGCAAAGTTTTCCCTGCTCGACCTGCACTTACATAGGCGGACTTTGTATTCTTTACAGCTACGGCAGAGGTGTTCGTTCGCCGTAAAATCTCCGCAGGGCCACAAGAAACGAGGTAGGAGCAACAGATAAATACAACCCGTCACAGGGCGGAACAGGCCTGTTCTGTCATCAAAGTCAAACATTTATGCAGTTCCACAAGCCAGCAACTCTGTGCGGGTGTTCAGAAGTTTAATTGTTTTCTGTTTTATGCAAAACTAAATATAATATTGTGATTTTGGTAGAAAGAAGTCGAAAGGGGCAAATGGCAGCTCGAAAAAGTTTTATCGTTTTAAAGTTTTTTGAGTAATTTCACTGTAAAAGTTAATTAAACACCGCAAGCAAATGGAAAATGGATGGTGGCAGTGAGTGTTGGGAATAATTATACCCGGTACTCGAAGAGTATAGGGGTATATTAGATTTGTGGTGACAAAGGTGTTGTGTGTAACGCCCAGAAGGAAGCGTTTCCGACCACATGAAGTATATATATTCTTCATCAGCATCAATAGCCGAGTCGATATAGCCAAGTCTGTCTGTCCGTCCGTCCGTCTGTCCGTCTTCATTTGCACCTATATCTCAGAGACTATAAAAGCTAGAGCAACCAAATTTTGTATTCAGTCTCCTGTGTGATCACACTACTCTAAATGTGTTGCAAAATTTCGGCCCGCCCCTTTCCGCCCTCACAAAGGACGAAAGTCTGTGGCGTACACAATTTTGAAGATACGAGAAAACTAAATACGCAGAATCGTAGAGAATGGCCTGTTTGAGATGCCAAGCTTTTTTGGCAACTATTTTTATCCAAAATAATAATGTGAATTGTTCAAATGTAATAGCTGTTTATTTATACCGGCGGCTGCTAGCGGAAGCCGATTGCTTGCTCTTAGCACAACCAGATAAATGTCCATATACATAATCGAGATCCAAATGATCCAATCCAAATTAGCAGATTACTGAAATTAGCACCGTCGGCTAAGCAAAGCTAGAGCCGAGGCGGCGGCTGCAGAGCGCCCTTTACAGAGGGAGAGCGCAGCAGCGCTGCCGAACGTGGGCGTTTACAGTGAATTGAATATTGTATTGTATTGTATGTACATATAGTTTTAAGTTAGGCCTGTTGATTAGCGGCTGGCCCTTATTTCTATAAGAGTGTTGAATCTGGATCAGATCGGATCATTATTATAGCAACAATGAAGAAAACCATTTCGAAAGTCATCGTTCCCTCTCGCTCTCTCTCACACGAGACCCTGTCTGTTTTGCCTATTCGTCGAAATGAGAGCCTAGTTCTCAGATACTATAAGAGCTAGAGCAACCAAACTTTCCATCCAAACTCCTGTGATATCAATTCAGCACAAGATTATTTCAAAATTTTGACACGCCCCCTTCAGCCCCCACAAAGGACGAAAATCTGTGGAATCCACAATTTTTAAGGTAAGAGAAAACAAAAAACGCAGAATCATGAGAAATAGCCGTGTCTAACAGATTGCCGAATCTGGATCAGGTCGAATCATTATTATGGACAGAAGGATCAAATTAATTTTCAGTGGCTACGCAACGCCTGCCAAGCGCTTCTCATTCCTCTCTCTTTCGACGTGTACGTCTCGATTATGTAGTTATACATGTCATGTAGAAATGTAGAAGCAGATGTAAAAAGCATATGTTAACAAATATGAAAACATGTATAAAAATTCCAAAAATGGTTTGACTGTATTTTTTGAAATATTCTTTTTTGGCCAAAATTTTATTCGTCCCTTTTGCGAACATATGATAAATTGCATAAATCTTAAGCTCATATACAGTGGCTCAAAGCCAAAACAATGCAGTGTCAAATAAAAAGTTAAATTGGCTGCCTTAAAGTTATTACACATTATTTTTCCAATGACCGATGATAGGTACATACATATGTATGTATATACATTAGGTACCAAAACTAATATTTGACCCTTAAATACTGGGTTTTCCCCACCTGTTAGATCGTATTAAAACTTAAACTTAAACTTTTTATTTGACACTGCATTGTTTTGGCTTTGAGTCACTGTATGTATGTACATATATGTATTTATATATACTGACTAAGTACCGGGTATAAAGTAGAGCCGCGACCTTTGCCACGGCTCACAACGTTCCCCCTCGTTTTTATATGTATGTACTACTTTTACTTGTGGGACGCAGCAGAGACGTGCTGGCGTATTCTTTTCCTTCTTCTGTTTCAGATACAC
The DNA here is from genome assembly GCA_035041765.1 of Drosophila algonquin. Classification (NCBI taxonomy): domain Eukaryota; kingdom Metazoa; phylum Arthropoda; class Insecta; order Diptera; family Drosophilidae; genus Drosophila; species Drosophila algonquin. The sequence goes on from JAWNKY010000888.1 coordinate 128,777, forward strand.
AAATCGTTATATTGTGTATAATTAATAATTATATTATATTATATTATGAATTAAAATTAACAATAATTCAATTTGTTTATATAGAACAACGAAAAACCCGAAAACACCGGGTCAGGAGCCCCCAACATTATAAGGCTTTATTTACAACATACGTACATATGTATGTTGAAAATGTAGGCGCATGAGTGCTGATGGAGAAAATGTTTTGCATGCGTGTGGCAGTTGCATTTGCAAAAGTTATAAAAAGCGGACATAAATATAAGATGAAAAGTTTGCTTAACAAATATAATTCATTAACAACAATTGCTCGTATCTATTAACTATTTACTATTACTCTGCTGACACCTTCTACATATCTAGAAGAATACAATCTTTCCCACTTATTCTTGCATATGTACATATGAAAAATCCACTGGCTCTGGAACTTTCCAGGGAACCGCAGATGTGGTGCGCTGTCCAGTAACTAATCCCTCTTGGTCCATTTCTTGGGCGTCAAAAGAAATAATTTCATCCCATTTTGAAAGATGGGAGGGTACAGCTCTTGCTGTCTTTCTCTGTATTTAGCATGCTTTTGTTAGTTTGTTCCTAACTTTTACCACTAATTAAGTGCTTACACGGAAGATTTCAAAGCAAAAAAGCCACAAGGACACAATGCCGAAATGGCCAAAACACACTATGCCCATCTAGTCCAAGTTTCAGGCTTGCCCCGAAAAAGTGTTGGCATTTAATTATAAATTTACACGTTCGGTCTCTGGTAAAAGAGCGAGTCGAGTCTTGTTAAATTGGACAAATATTGGACAATACGGTATTATATTTATATAATATAATAAATTTGGTTTAATCTTTATTAGGTATATATCTATGTGTACATTTATTAAGCTATGATGATCTCATTTTCTTTAAGCATTCTTTAACTTTACAAAAATGGACAAATGGACCATGAATAATAGTAGTAGTTCCACAATGAGCTCAAACTTTTATTGCCTTTCGTTGCTTCAATTATTCCAATGCGTATGTAGTTTACTTGGCATTATTCGTATAGTATTTGTGTAGGGACAATACATTTTATGACTGGGTCTTAAAAAGTCAAGGGTGCTTGGAGAAACAAATATCAATATCATTATACATATGTATGTCAATAAAAACAACTGCACTAAATTTCAATAAAAACGCAATCCCTCCGCCAATACCATACCCCCAAGGTCAGATTTTCTTCATCACGTCAGGTTTCTTTTCTAGCCTCAAAAAAGAAATATGGCTGAAATATGGCAAAATTTATCGAATTTGCTTGAAACTCTTTAAGCGGTTTTTCTGGTCGATAATTACGAATCTGAATACAGATTTCTAAAACTAAAAAAGGTGGATCCAATATGGCCGAAGAAAAACTCTCCGAACATGCTTTTTTTGGAGCAGTATAATTCAATTTGGAACACATCTTAAGAGCACAATTTAGCGTGACAGTAATTTAATATTAAAAAAAATGAAAATTGAACACAAATTGTATGATGAGAGAAGTAGAGGAAGGAATCGATGATCAAACTTGATGAAATTTTTTTGTGTTTCACAATCACAAGCAATATGCTGATTATACTGATTTTTGTTGGCTTTGCAAGCCTTTCCTGACATCAAATAAATAAATAAATAAATACTGATTTTTGATTATTTTGTGCCATTTCCTTTTCATTACCGACAGCTAGGGTATTCCGGGTAGCATAATGGATATTTTTGCGGCAAGAATGTGAGATTTAAAATTTAATTTTTAGAGGATATTATTTCCGCCGGAAATTAAAATGACTTCACATTTGAATGAACTCGACCTCCATGCTCCATAGTAGGTGCTCATTATTTAAAGCCATATTTATGAGAAATCCTCTCAATACCGCCCACATATCGCACGATGATTTTATTTAAGAGTCGCAACCTCAAATGAAAAAACGCCAAAATAGTGCTGCCACGGAAAAAAATAAAACGGTAAATATATTAAAGGAATTACAAAAAATAGTAAACGTTCTTTATCGATACTAAAAAATAAAAAATTGACACTTTAAATAAGCATTGCGCAAATATGCACCGGCAATAAAGTGAAACCTTCATAACATATTGTGAAGCTTTCCAACATCGTATTCATTCAGAAGTTTTTAATTTAGCAAGTTGAAATGGCCGAACGCCCCACTGTGCAATGATTCTCTTAATGACTCGTACATTGTCGACAATGGCTGATGCACGCTGAAACGAATGATTAAAGATTTATGGGGCATTATGTATGTATATATGTATGTACATACATATGTATATGTGGGTGGCATGGGTGTGCACAGATAGTTGCATAAAGGTCTTGGTAAGTGCGTCTACTAGTATTAATTTGGTAAGAAATATTTCATTATATTCACATCTGCTACCTGCAACCGTAAATTTACGAATGCTGCTAAATTAATTAAATAATTTGTAAGTGAAGCCTCAGGTTCAGTAACCGAGGCGATAACGCCAAGTCTTTTGGTTCATCCTTCCGTCTGTCCTGATAAGCGCCTACATTTCACAGAGTATTAGAGTTATAACAACTGATATTGTTCGACTGAGCCCCCACAAATCGGGAGACATTGTGGCATCCTGCCGTCTTTGAACACCTGGATCTCGGCGACGGTTGAAGATGAATTAACCAATTTCGTGTGCACATTTATAGCAAATTTCCCTCCTAAATATTACAGAATACTAAGTTAAGAATTGATTTTGTCCACTTGATTCTAAAAATAACATTCGATTTTATCAATTTTAAAGAGAGTTTGAATAAAAAAGTTTCACAATCGTGTACTGACTCTCCCACTTTGCGAGCCCTCTCTCCCTCACAGTCCCATTGTGGCATGTCCGGCATTTACTTTACCGTTTAAGAATATCTTTTTTAAATCCGGTACTCGAAGAGTATAGGGGTATATTAGATTTGTGTAAATAACGGATGTGTGTATCGACCAGAAGGAAGCGTTTCCGACTCCATAAAGTATATTTATTCATGATCATCATCAATAGCCGAGTCGATATAGCCATGTCTGTCTGTCCGTCCGTCCGTCTGTCCGTACGTCCGTCTGTCCGTACGTCCGTCTGTCCGTCCGTCTGTCCGTCCGTCTGTCCGTCTTCATTAGCGCCTATATCTTAGAGACTATTAAAGCTAGAGCAACCAAATTCTGAATCCAGTCTCCTGTGTTGCGAAATTTCGCCTCGCCCCTTTCCACCCTCACAAAGCACGAAAGTCTGTGGCGTGCACAATTTTGAAGATACAAGAAAACTAAATACGCAGAATCGTAGAGAATGCCCATTTCTATCAGAGTGTTGAATCTGGATCAGATCGGATCATTATTATAGCTACAATGAAGAAAACCATTTCGTAAGTCATCATTCCCTCTCGCTCTCTCTCACACGCGACCCCATCTGCTTTGCTTATCCGTATAAATGAGCGCCTAGTTCTCAGAGACTATAAGGGCTAGAGCAACCAAACTTTCTATCCAAGCTCCTGTGATACCGAACCAGCACGAGTTTGTTTTAAAATTTTGCCACGCCCCCTTCCGCCTCCACAAAAGACGAAAATCTGTGGAATCCACCATTTTTAAGATAAATGAAAACCAAAAACGCAGAATCATGAAAAATTACCATATCTACCAGATTACCGAATCTGGATCAGATCGGATCAATATAATGGCCAGAAGAAACAAATTAAATTTCAGTGGCTACGCAACGCCTGCCAAGCGCCGACTCATGCCCCCTCCCTCTCTCTCTCTGTCCTAAACACTTATAAGTCTCAAATATGTAGTTATACATGTCATGTAGAAATATAGGCGCAGATATACAAAGCATATGTAAACAAAAATGGAAACATGTACATATAAAAATTCCAAAAAATTCATTTTTATACCCGGTACTCGAAGAGTATAGGGGTATATTAGATTTGTGGGGATAACGGTTGTGTGTAACGCCCAGAAGGAAGCGTTTCCGACCCCATAAAGTATATATATTCTTGATCAGCATCAATAGCCGAGTCGATATAGCCATGTCTGTCTGTCCGTCTGTCCGTCCGTCCGTCTGTCCGTCCGTCCGTCTGTCCGTCCGTCCGTCTGTCCGTCCGTCCGTCTTCATTTGCGCCTATATCTCAGAGACTATTTAAGCTAGAGCAACCAAGTTTTGTATCCAGTCTCCTGTGTGATAACACTACTCCAAATGTGTTGCAAAATTTCGCCCCGCCCCTTTCCGCCCGCACAAAAGACGAAAGTCTGTGGCGTACACAATTTTGAAGATACGAGAAAACTAAAAACGCAGAATCATAGAGAATGACTATTTCTATCAGAGTGTTGAACCTGGATCAGATCGGATCATTATCATAGCTACAATGAAGAAAACCATTTTGAAAGTCATCGTTCCCTCTCGCTCTCTCTCACACGCCACCCTGTCTGCTTTGCTTATTCGTTTAAATGAGCGCCTAGATCTCAGAGACTATAAGAGCTGGAGTAACCAAACTTTCTATCCAAACTCCTGTGATACCAAACCTGCACAAGTGTATTTAAAAAATTTGCCACGCCCCTTTCCGCCCCCACAAAGGTCGAAAATCTGTGGAATCCACAATTTTGAAGATAAATGAAAACCAAAAACGTAGAATCATGGGAAATTACCATATCTACCAGATTGCCGAATATGGATCAGGTCGAATCAATATTATGGCCAGAAGAAACAAATTAAATTTCAGTGGCTACGCAACGCCTGCCAAGCCCTGACTCATGCCCTCGCTCTCTCTGTCCTTAACACTTGTACGTCTCAAATACATATGTAGTTATACATGTCATGTAGAAATTTAGAAGCAGATGTAAAAATCATATGCAAACAAAATTGAAAACATGTATAATATTCCAAAAATGATTCGACTTCATTTTTTGAAATAATTTTTTTGCCCATTTTTTTAATTTGTCCCTTTTGCGAACATATAAGAAATTGCATAAATCGCAAGCTCATATATGTATGTACATACATATGTATATACTGACTGAGTACCAGGTATAAGGTAGAGCCGCGGCCTTTGCCGCGGCCTTTGCCGCGGCTCAGAACGTTCCCCCTCGTTTTAATTTAAATATTATTTTCGTCCCTTTTGAGAAATAAATAAATCGTAGGCTCATATATGTATGTATATATATACTGACTGAGTACCGGGTATAAGGTAGAGCCGCGGCCTTTGCCGCGGCTCACAACGTTACCTCTCGTTTTATATATTAATTGGCTATAGCATTAAATCACATGGCAGGTCAGAACCTACAATCGTTAAGATCCTTTTAGCGAGGCCAGGCTCTAAAGCACACTGCTAATGACACTTGCACGCCAAGGGTTGAGCTCTCGTAATGGCCCAACCATGTGCTTTAAATTGATTCTACACAACAGACTCCATTAGAGCAGAACACAGACACAAGAGACAGTTGGGTACGTCATAGGAGGCACCCTGCTGACTCAGTAAATTATAAATGTGGTTTTAAGGCAGAAAATAAAAAATTGCACAACAGTAAAATTCAATTATATGCTTTTGGGGTCTTACTTTTATATATTTTAAATAATAAGAACTAATATAACGAGAGGGAGCGTTGTGAGCCGCGGCAAAGGCCGCGGCTCTAATTTATACCCGGTACTCAGTCAGAATATAGAGAAGTGATCTTATGATTTATGTTATTTGTTATACATATGTTCGTAAAAGGGACGAATTCAATTTTGTCACGAATTTAAAATTTCAAAAAATTAGTTCGAACCCTATGCTAGATTTTTATGTACTAAAAGTTATCTGTTTCCATTTTTGTTTACATATACTTTTTATATCAGCTTCTAAATTTCTACATGTACATGTGGAACTACTCATACGAGAAGTGTAAGTGTGTGCGAGAGAGAGAGAGGGAATGAGTAAGCGCTTGGCAGGCGTTGCGTAGCCACTGAAAATTAATTTGTTCCTTCTGTCTATAATAATGATCCCACCTGATCCAGATTCGGTAATCTAATTGATACAGTAATGATAGTAATTTCCCATGATTCTGCGTTTTTGGTTTTCTTTTATCTTAAAAATTGTGGATTCCACAGTTTTTCGTCCTTTGTGGGGGCGGAAGGGGGCGTGGCAAAATTTTGATATAAACTCGTGCTGGTTTGATATTACAGGAGCTTGGATTGAAAGTTTGGTTGCTCTAGCTCTTATAGTCTCTGAGAACTAGGCGCTCATTTCGACGAATAGGCAAAGCAGACATGGTGACGTGTGAGAGAGAGCGAGAGGGAACGATGACTTCCGAAATGGTTTTCTTCATTGTAGCTATAATAATGATCCGATCTGATCCAAATTCAACACTCGTATAGATATATGCATTCTCTATGATTCTGCGTTTTTAGTTTTCTCGTACTATCAAAATTGTGCATGCCACAGATTTTCGTCCGTTGTGTGGGCGGAAGGGGGCGGTTTTAAATTTTGAAATACACTTGTAGTAGTGTGATAACACACGAGACTGGATACAAAATTTGGTTGCTCTAGCTTTTATAGTCTCTGAGATATAGTTGCAAATGAAGACGGACGGACGGACGGACGGACGGACGGACAGACAGACATGGCTATATCGACTTGGCTATTGATGCTGATCAAGAATATATATACTTTATGGGGTCGGAAACGCTTCCTTCTGGGCGTTACACACAACCGTTATCCCCACAAATCTAATATACCCTTAAACTCTTCGAGTACCGGGTATAAAAAAGAGGTAAATTAGTAACGGATAGTATTGCTAGCTTCGGTTTAAGTCTCGCAAAATGTTCGCTGACGTACTCAGAAAAGACCATTTTGCGGACAAAAAACTCGCGACGACCAAAGTCTCGCAAAAGTATCGCAAGCGGACTTAAAAACGGACACAATGTGCAAGAAACAGCGGATCTCGTAATAGAACATGAACGAACATGTTAAAAAGCGTCCCGCCGCGACGCCGACGTTTTTTTGTGTTGCACTGCCTTTTTTCGTTTGTTCGTTCTTTTGTGATTGAAAACCGCAGCGAACGGACGTGCCTGAGTGGATTTACATAACTAAATAATTGTTACAGGTGGTGTTTAAGACATAAAATCGGTAAGTAAATTATATTATATTGCCAAGATTAGTAGAGGGCACAAAATATGAGTTTATGAGAAGTCTTAAATCCGAAAAATATAACAATTTACACACGCTGTGTACATATTTTTATATACATATGCATATATATATCTAGCCCTCTTCTTACTCTCCGCGCCTCTTGTGTGGACGAAAAGAACCATTTTCGCTGGAATTGACTTTGCGCAGCCGTTTTTTTATATAAAGGGGAGTATAACTAACATTACAAATGCCATTTAAACGTAAAAGCAGGAGGTACATATACATACATATATGAGAAGCGAAGCATATAAATAACAGTACTGCCAATATTAATATTATTGAAGAACATGTAGCAGACTTAAGTTTTCCAAAGCCCTTTAGTGATTTGTCTGATTGTTCAAATGAATGAGAATTCCGAAACAACAAGTTTTAATGTGCGCAGGAGGAGAGAGTCTTCAAAAATGTAATAAGTACGAAACTTGTGAGTTAAGTCTGACTAATATATTCTATATTATATTTTAATATTATATTCTGTACAGATCTCAGAGCTAATGATGTCAGGCAATAAATCTTTCGAGAAATGGATTGGAGCTCTTGGCGCTCCATTGTTGATGACAAGGTGGCGCGACAGTGCTCTTGGCGTGGCACAGATGCCAAGAAATGTATTAGGGGCTTCCGGGTTACCCCAGCAAGTATTATTTTAAAATTAATATGTGTATTGTAATATTGTATTGTATTGTAATATACTAAACATCGATTATTTTTTTACAGCTGGATTTAAAGAACGATTTTCATTGGAAGACGCCGATTTCGACAGAGTGACACAAAAGTTCTTCCAGTACGCCCAAGATAGGGTCTAAAGAGCACAGAAAAAAATTAAACTTGATATATAATTTTTATGTTTTTTTTATATTTACTTGTTTTGTCACTTTTTGTACAATCTAATATAAACAATAAAAAAAACAAAAACAAAACAAATTTTTCGGCTCGTTAATGATATTAGAAAAGGCTCGCAAATTATATTAGAAAAGGCTCGTTTATGATATTAGAAAAGGCTAGCAAAAGATATTAGTGTTTGAACAAGAAGCGTTTTTCTTGTAGATATTTATTTGTTTAATTGTGGGGGTGTGTTAAAACCAAGCAAGCGAATTAAAACCGAAGGCAAGAAATAATAACGACGATGAGGTGCTGTTGAGTATCAGTCGACGACTACTTTATTGGGCTCTTAGTGCATGAGCACCGAGCATAAGCGAGAATAGTGAGAGCGTGCAATTATGAGAGTACGCTTTGACTACGAGAGGTGTTTAACTACTTCTAAATTAATTGGGTGGACGAAGTTTGACCGAACATCCCGGCCCCGTTGAAAGGACTGCTTTCAAACAACCGGAAGAATTGCCAGTTTGTGTATTGGCCGGCAACATGTTCCATTTGCCGTGCGGAGGTGCACCACTCGTACACGACCATCCTTCCCAAGCACAGTAGACTGCACTCGGCCTAACTTCCAGCGTAGTGGGGGCAGATTGTCCTCATGGATGATGACCAACGTACCCTCGGTGAGGTTCGTTGAGGGTGCTGTCCACTTCGTCCGCGATCGCAACTCGTTGATGTAATCAGCCGACCATTGCTTCCAAAAACGTTGCTTGACGGCCGCAATCATATCGTAGCGGTCCAAATTTGTCAGCTTGATGTGTTCCAGAGATCTCTCAGGTAGTGATCGTAATGATTCACCAACCAAGAGATGACCCGCCGTGAGAGCGCTATAGTCGTTTGGGTCTGACGAAAGCGGTGATAGTGGTCGCGAGTTGAGGATTGCTTCTATTTCGACGACGACAGTGCTCAGTTCTTCAAAGGTGAATCTGGTGCTGGCCAACGTACGATTTAACAGTCCTTTGGCACTCTTGACTGCCGCTTCCCAAAGTCCTCCGAAATGAGGTGCTCTGGGGGGAATAAAGTGGAAATTAATAAAGTCGGATGCGCAATATTTGTAAATTTCCTCCTGTGTCTCCTTCAAGAACAAAAACCTTTTAAACTCCTGCATTTGATTCGATGCCCCTACAAAATTAGTGGCATTGTCGCAGAATATGTCTGCCGGCAGCTTGCGACGACCTCCCATCCGTTTTAATGCGTTTAAGAACGCCTTCGTTGACAAGTCCGAGACTACTTCGATGTGAACAGCCTTGGTGATGAGGCACACGAACACGGCTATGTACGATTTAGTAGGTCCCTTTCCTCGAATGCGTAGATACGTATTGATGGGTCCACAAAAGTCAATTCCACAGCGTTCAAAAGGTCGAGCAGGAGAAAGTCTAGTAGGTGGTAATGAGCCCATGAGTTGTTGCAGCAACTTTGGTCTGTACCGAACGCAGTGTACACAGGAGCGGACAATTCGACGTGCCAAGTCTCTGGCGTTAACAATCCAATACTCCAAGCGAATGAGTGCGACTAAAGCTTTAGGTCCAGCGTGATAATTCCGAAGATGCAAATGGCGAACATAACTCCAAACAAATTGAGACTGGCTCGGCAGAAGCAACGGATGTTTTTGGCCGTCTGGTAGGGTTGAGTGTTCCAATCGTCCGCCTACTTTGATGAGTTCAAATCCGTTCACATTATCTAGAAAGGGAGTAAGAAACTTTAAGCTACTCTTTAAATACTTTTGCTTCTGAAGTAAGCGAATATCCTCTGCAAAATGGATTTGTTGAATATTCCAAATAAGGCAATGCGAAGCAAAACGAAGTTCATCGGGTGTCGGCGAGGTTGTGGTAAACGTCGCTTGCTTCCTACATATCCGTAAGAATCGTATCATCCAAGCAATCAGACGAAGGCTATGTGAATATGAACTGATATTATCGATGATCTTGAGGATGTAGTTTGTCTCCTGTACGGCAGTGAAAATACTTTTTCGCTTCTCCGAGTTGACTACGTCCATATCAATATCTTGTCGTTCCCCTGTGGCGGGCCAGTTAAGCGAATCCTCGAGTAGAAATGAAGGGCCTGAAAACCATGTAGATTGGATCAACTCGTTCACGTTGCAGCCTCGCGACAGAAGATCAGCCGGGTTTTGATGTGTTGGCACGTAGCGCCACTTCCATCCGACGTCAAAGTCTGAATATCGGACACTCTGTTTCCAACAAAGGTCGATAAAGTGACTGAGTGTTGTTTCAACCAATGCAATACGAGCTGTGAGTCGCTCCAAAAATAAGTCGTGATGGTGTGTTTTTTGAAGATGGCCTTGATTTTGCTGTACAGTTGAGCAAGTAAATGTGCGCCGCATAGTTCCAGCTTCGGGAGAGACTGCTTCTTCACAGGTGCTACTCTGGACTTGGACGTGAACAATTTCACGGAGACCTGTCCAAACGAATTCTCAGTACGCACATAAAGACAGCAGCCATATGCCCGAATCGATGCGTCGCAAAATCCGTGTATTTGAATACTCCTAGCGTCGGGCTGCAAACAAAAACGAGATACCGCTAGTGACGATAGTGAGTTCAATGAATCCAAACAAGTGCTCCATGCGCAGCTTAGATTTTGGGGAACAGACTCGTCCCAGTCGAGTTTCAAAAGCCACAACTCCTGGAGAATGATCTTAGAGACAATGACTAACGGTGACAGCAGACCGATGGGATCGAATAGCGATGACGCAGTGGACAAAATTGTCCGTTTTGTGATAGAAGGGTAGACTTCCTTGGGTGTGAAAGTGAAACTAAATGCATCACTTTTTTGATGCCAAGTCACGCCGAGTGTGCTACTAATCGAGTTTTCTGAAATGTTTATTTCCTTAGACGATTCATCTTCCATTACACCTGGATGATTTGAATGCCATTTGCATAATGGAAAATGACCACAAGCTAGAGTCGATGTGATTTCCTTTTTCAGTTTGAGAAGTGTGTCTATGTCATCAGCCCCACACAACAGATCATCAACATAAAACGCAGTTCTAACTGCTTCGGCTCCTAAGGGCCATTCATCCTTACACTCCTCAGCTAAGAAATGCAAACTACGAGTTGCGAGAAACGGGGCAGACGCAGTCCCATATGTTACGGTATTGAGTTGGTAGGTTTGAAGGTCAGCATCTGGGGACGCTCGCCACAGAATGTACTGGAACTTTCGATCCTCCTCACCGACAAGTACCTGTCTGTACATTTTGGTGACGTCAGCCGTGATGCCAAACCTATACATTCGAAAACGCAGCAATTGCAAGTACAACTCATCCTGGATGGTAGGGCCAACTAAGAGTAGATCGTTAAGAGACCTTTGAGATGACGTACGGCAAGACGCGTCAAAGACGACTCTGAGCTTCGTCGAGGTACTGGTTGGTTTGAGAACGAAATGGTGCGGTATATAATAATGAGGTTCCTCCAGGTTAGGATTCGATACGAGGGACATATGGCCGAGACTTTCATACTCCTGCATGAATGATGTATACTGCAATCGAATGTCCGGTAGACGAGAGAGACGTCTCTCAATGGCAACGAATCGACTTCGAGCTGTGTCTACTGAACTTCCAAGGCATCCTGGGTCTTCTCCGAATGGCAAGCGAACGACAATTCGGCCACTGGCATCCTTGTGTGTTGTAACCCTGTAGTGTTCCTCACAGAATGATGATTTGGAAGAATTGACTCAGGTTGGACGACAATAGAGTCAACTTTCCATAGTTGCTGCAGGTTTTCATCGATAGACTCCTCTACCGTCGCCAAGCACAATGGTGGCTGTCCGTTACGTTGGCGCTGGTACCTTCCAGCAACAACCCAACCAAACAGCGTCTTTTGTAGAGTGGGAAGGTTCGGGCCAATGCGAATCTGTCCAACAGCTAGTGCTCCATAGAAGGCTTCGGTTCCCAGCAGAAGATCAATACGCCTGGTCATGTAAAAAGATTCATCTGCCAATGGAGTATTAGCAGGTAGGTTCCAGTTCGATATGTCGATCTCGCTATCTGGCTGGTATGCAATGTGGGATGTAATTCCAAACTGGAGGGTGAGCTGGTAGCCAGACGTACGTGATTTGATGGAGGTCGTCGTACGAGCCTTCAAATTAGTAAGGGTGTCTCCTATGCTACGAATTCCGATGTGGTGCCTCTCACGTCGAAGGCGAAGTTTTTGAGCAAAGGTTTCAGTGACAAAATTAACCTGGGAACATGAATCAAGCAACGCTCTACCGAGTTTGTATTCACCTGATGCATCCTTTACCAATACCATGGCTGTTGCCAACAAAATTTGATCTTCTGCAGCGATGTCCATATGCGAATGTGAAGCAGCTTGATACGAATGAATATCAGCTGTTTGCCAAGAGGGCTGCGACGGTTGCCTTATCGGTTCCGGATTTGAGGATTGTCCTGCTGATGATTGTGGTGGCTGTTGCGGCTGCGAGTGATGCAAAGTCGAGTGGTGAGTCCGATTACAGGTTCGGCAACGATGAGTCGATGAACATTGCGCCACTCTATGGCCGTTCCCAAGACAGTTGATGCAGAGACCGAGACGTTTCACATGGATCGAACCGTTGGTTGCTGTTCATTGCCTTAAACTGCGCACAGTTCGTGATTTTATGGCCAGAACTAGAACAAAGTGGACAAGATGGATTAGTAATGGCAAACGACGAGTTTATCTGCTGATTAGAGTGACGATTGGACTTATTGCTTTCAGCCTTTCGTTGCGACGGAGTACTAGATGAGGCTCCAGACGAATGCAGGAATTGACAGTGGCGTTCCACAAGTTGTGTGCATGTTAGCCAGGTCGGTAGCTTTTGGTAGTCCAGTGATTCCTTCCACTTCTTCCGAGTGAGCTGATCACACTTGTCCATCACGATGTAGATCAGCATGGATTGAGCGATGTCCTCCGGTTTGCCGATGGACTCCAACGAGCTAAATATCGCAGACGCCTTATCAAACAGGCTGCGAAGCTGCTGACAGTTGGCCTTCTCAATCGGTTGTAGTGCGAACAATGCATCAATGCCTTCTAAAAAGATAAGAGTTGGATTATCGTACCGGTTCCTAAGTTTCTCTAGGGCCTTCGGATAATTCTCGCTTGTGACCTGGAATGCCTGAATGGTGTCTAGCGCCGGCCCCTTGAGGCAGCCCAGCAAGTAATTAAACTTTTCAATGTTTGACAATCCAGACTCACGCACGACAAGTTGTTCAAACGAATTGATAAAGTTCTTGTAATTCGCATAAGTTCCGTCAAAGGTGGGCAACGACAACCTTGGCAACGATGATCTCACTGGCGGTGGGTGATAGTCTGGCGCAACCATACTGGTGTTTAAGTCACCTCCCAATTTGACCTTTATGGATAGCTTGATTGCTATGTACGTATCCTCCAAGTCTGCCCGTCCTTCATCATTTGGGTTAAGGTCCTCAATGTCAGCCTGGACACTTAGAACCTTCTTGAAATAGGTTTCCAAGATGCTTAAACGATATCGAAGCTCCTCATTGCAAATCGGCTTTTCCGTCTTTCCTTCCACCACAGATTTGATTCGAGCTATGTTTCGTTTTATGTTGCTCCGTTGGCGTTTCAAATCTTCCAGAGTCGTCATTTTGTTGTGTGTGTAATTGCACGCACACAGAATTAGAGGTTCCAACAATAACGAATGCAGGCAACAACAGCACGGACGCAACCAGGCAGCAGTAGCCAATGCACAAATCCAACGGTGGAAGCCAAGGCGGCAGCAAAAAGTTGAGTGCAGTTGTTCCAAGGGAGAGAGAGTCAGCGACAATTCCGACGGCAGCAACGAAAGCGAAACGAAAAGAAGCGGTGGAATTCCAATAGATCACTGCGTTGACCTCTGGACCAGAGCAGGTAGCAGCAAAGGAATGCAAGCGCCGTTGCTTGCGTTGTGGGTGACAAGCGAATGATAGAATTAACCGAGAACCGCAAGAGCAAAGCGAGGGTGATGCAATCGAGACGAAAGATAATAGGTTTTCGGCAATTTCGACGGCAACTGCAAAACTAAACGAATACTGCAGTTGTTGTATTTGCAAATTATGTACCGACGAAAAGTGTTAGTAGAGATTGTACATAAATGCGAGTATTTTAATTCTTCACCAAGAATTAACACACGTGCCCCACGTTGGGCGCCAAAATGATTGAACAAGAAGCGTTTTTCTTGTAGATATTTATTTGTTTAATTGTGGGGGTGTGTTAAAACCAAGCAAGCGAATTAAAACCGAAGGCAAGAAATAATAACGACGATGAGGTGCTGTTGAGTATCAGTCGACGACTACTTTATTGGGCTCTTAGTGCATGAGCACCGAGCATAAGCGAGAATAGTGAGAGCGTGCAATTATGAGAGTACGCTTTGACTACGAGAGGTGTTTAACTACTTCTAAATTAATTGGGTGTACGAAGTTTGACCGAACAATTAGAAAAGGCTCGCAAATGATATTAGAAAAGGCTCGTTTATGATATTAGAAAAGGCTCGCAAATGATATTAGAAAAGGCTCGCAAATGATATTAGAAAAGGCTCGCAAAAGATATTAGAAAAGGCTCGCAAACGATATTAGAAAAGGCCCGCAAAAGATATTAGAAAAGGCTAGCAAATGATATTAGAAAAGGCCCGCAAACGATCCGTTTTCGAGCTATCGAAAATGAAACTTTCACTGCCACAAACTGAGCGACCAGAGATTAGATAATTTTTTTTATCATTTTCGGATACAAAAACGATAGTTTCACACGGTTGAGTTTCGCGTAACTCTCGTTTGAGATATCGTTTACGAACATTTGGTCCCAACCGCATATCCTTGCACATCATATATATATATATATGTACATCCGAAATATATATACATAAAACTGCAAATTCTTGCACATATATATCCGAACATACACATATTTTACCAATCTACATACGCATACCAATATATATAACACATCTATCCGAATATTCACTTAATTTTTCCATATCCCCATACATATATATTAGCTGCATATTCTTGCGTCTGTATATCCACACCTCCCCGCACCTAAATCCATACAAACAAGCAGCAATATCGGTGCCTCTCCACCGTTGCGCGCGTCGTTTTTGTTGGGAGAGCAGATTATCGGCGCCGCTCTTGCGCATAACGGAGCTCCCAGTGACTCGCTACCCTGTATTTTGAGGGTGTTTCGCTTTCGGTGGTGGCTTGTCCAGTGACGCGCTACCCTACTTTCTACCAGCACACCATCGAGGCCTGTTCCATAGCGTCGGTTGACGAGGATCCTGACACACAAAGGGAGGTCCAAGCCCTGTATAGCGAATGCTGTGGAGGTTATGAGCGGTGCATAGCTGACCTTACAGTCCAAGCTGCCAGCCCAGCAGTCCGTCCTCCTACACAGCCGGACTCCCATGGCGGCTGTCGACTTCCCCCATGCGATATAGAAGTTTTCGCTGGGGATTAAGTCCGTTGGCCTACATTCCGGGATCTTTTTACCGCGATCTACATCCAAAATACCAGGCTGTCTCCTGTGGAGAAGCTGTACTACCTGTCCACTTAGACCAGTGGCGATCCAAAGGCCATCGTTGAGAAGTCCCCGCTGATCAACTTCGGCTTCGAGGCGGCATGGGAAGCCCTTCGTGACCGATATGAGAACCGACGGCTCCTGGTGACCAACTAGATTCACCTTCTCCTCTCTTTGCCTCACATCGGGTCCGATTCCAGTCGTGCTCTGAAAGAGCTTCAAAGTACGATCCAGGGGGTTATAACCGCACTCGCCCACTCCAAGGTCTCCACTAAAAATTGGGATAGCTTGCTCGTGACCATTTGCGCTTCAAAATTGCCGAGATTCACCCGCGCGTTGTGGGAAGAGTCCATAACCGACAAGATGGAAATGCCGTCATGGTAGGAGATGGAGATGGACTCCTTCCTCAGTCAGCGGTATCTGACGCTAGAGGCGATCGAGGGCCACCCTTCCAATCCACATAGTTTGAAAGGCGATCCGAATCCGCCACCTTCTAAAAATAACCCGTTCCGGTCCCAAGAGAGTCCCGTTCCTGAAAGGGTTAACTCGTTAGAGACAACAGTGAATACGCAGAGGAGGATATGTGATCTCTGCTGCAAAGAGAATCATCCAATCTGTGTTTGTCCTCACTTCCTCCACATGACCGTTTATGCTCGTTCCAGCTACATTAAACAGAAACAGCTATGCATGAACTGCTTCGCACGAGGACATCAGAATGAGAGGACATTAGAATGAGAGGACATCAGAGAATGCCAAAGCGCCCACAACTGCGTCACTTGTGGGGAACGGCACCACACGCTGCTGCCTCGTGGCAATCAAAGTTCCAGCGAGCCGACTTCCACATCCGTACAACATTCGAGCTCTTCCGAATCCTTGTCCAAAGTTCAGGCTATTTCGCTTCCGGTACAAGTGCGGTTCTTCTGAGCACGGCCATGGTTAATATTTGCCATCTGGGGACCAATTTTCGCGCCCGCGCTTTGATCGACCCAGGCTCCGAGGCCACGTTCATTATGGAATGTCTAGTCAGCATGATCAAACTGCCATTCCAACCCATCCAGGCACAGGTCTCCGGCATCAATCATACTGTATCCGCTCAGTCGAAGAAGCTCTGCAATTTTTCCATCCGCTCTCCGACTAAGTCGGGTTTACAATCAAATGTTACAGCTTACGTTATTCCGGAGGCGGCAGCGAATATTCCCTCGCATCCGATCTCTCAAATTTTGCTGAGAGACTTGCCTAGCCTTCCGTTGGCGGATCCTACATTTTTTGAGAGCTCGCCAATCGATGTCCTGATTGGAGCTGACATTCTACCATCCGTACTGTTAAGCGGCTTACAGACGAACATATGTGGCTCTCTGCTCGGGCAAGAAACAGTTTTCGGTTGGGTGCCCTCTGGGCCATTGTCTAATACGGCCGTTCAGAGAGCCCCACAAGTTGCATCCTTTTTCGAGTCAGGAGTCTAGAGTCCCTATCCAAGGGGTAAGAGACGCGGGCTCTCGAGTCTGCAAAAGCTATCACCTTCCGGCCTTCGCCGCAGAATTGCTAGGACGGTCTCCTACGGTTGACCGACGGGAAGTTATCCGTAAAAATGTTTTGGCGATCAGAACTCCGTGCCAAGTCACGCCCAAACTTGAACTTAGATCAATGTAACGGCACCTTGGGCATTGGACAACCCGTTACATCTTTCGTACTAATGCTTCGTCGACACCTTCATCTCATCCTAGATTTCCGCATCCAGCCTTGGGCCCACAGTCCCACGCCGACCGTATCATTAAGAGCCGACGCGCTTGCGGTCTGAACTCCTACGGATGCCGAGTCTGCCCAGGAGTGCATCCGCTACCTCTACCGCCCAGCGCTCGGGCGGCCACAATCTTGAGCGGGAGTTTTTCAGTTTTCGCTCCCACCCCCGTTACGATCGGTCAAAGTCGAACCACATACCCACGGATTATTTTCGATACATATACCAGGCTACGAACTATTTGAAAGCAACCAAACAAATCAAAGCAATTTTTTTAGAATAATGTAATCAACCATTTTTTGTATCCGCTGTATTTAAGTTTGGTCGATGCAAAAGGTAAAATTTCTGCACGGAATTGAGCATGAGAGTATTCCCAGTATGCAGAAATAACTGTTACAGATTTGATTATGCTTATAAATGGGACGAGTTCTTCCAAAAATTCTTTTGACTCTAGAAATTCACCTAAATGTACCACAGCACTGTTGGAAAGTCAATCAGTACGTTGAGAAGAGTGAAGACTAATGTAAGAATTGTCTGAATGATAATTAAATTGTTTTTCATTGGTAACAGTTTAAGTTTTTCAGCATATTATTGGGCATATTATTCAGCATATTATACTGCACATCATTTAATTGAAGAGAGTTAGACCATCATATTTACCTTTGGCAAAAAATCATGCAGTGATAGTGAGAGTTGTGTATTGTTGTAAATTGGTTAAAATTTTATCGAATGAATTCACCAAATTTCCAAAGACTGCGCGTTGATACGCGTTACGTGGCCCAACAGAGTTGTCACTACCGTCAAATCTGAAACTACATCGAGGAACATTACGCGGTGTGTGCCACACACTGACGCACCGTTAGAAAAGTTTTATTGCCAAGAGCGTTTACAATAAAATTTGACCTACATAAGTTTACTCAGCTTTCAGAAACAAGTAAAATTTCTATAGAGACTCGGAGTTCCCGAGAACATTACCCACTTCTCCATTTTACCGGTGTAGTTCAAAGGCAAATGAAATGAAATCAACCCGGTGAGAAACACACAAGAAGATGGCGGAGCTCAAGGAGCTAATAACTACAATTAATGCATATTTTCTTAACACAAATCACCTTTAACAATCCCAACATTAACCAATATTAATCCTAATTATGGCGCTAAGGCAACCAAGATATTTGAACAAAATGTTGGTAATCAAAAGATAGCACATACATATGTATGTAAACTAGTATTTTGACAAAACATTTTTCTTATTATTGAACCTAGCATAGCTTAGTATCGTTGCATAAGGGTGCAAAAATTATGCGCAAAACAAAAAATCGATCGTCTATCTAGTGTCTACGCATGCCAAATTTGATTTGCATTCTATTTCCGCTGATAAAAATGCATGGAGACAACAAATTTTTGCGTGGCATAAGTATTTTGACGTAACCTTTGTTTAAACGTAAGTTTTCTATACCCGGTACTCAGTAAGTATATAAATATATATTTATGTGAGCCGGATATAAAAACGAGTTTTAAAAAATAAAAATAAAAACAAACCATTATACATTTAAAATTGAAAATCCCAAATCTAATATAAAAAGTCAGTTTAGTTCACAGCGGAAAAAAGTATAATTTTGTATAGAGGTATATTCGATTTGAGGTGATAGTTGATGGTTTCCGACCCCATAAGGCCCCCTTCGTTTTATCCTGTTGTCGCGTTCATAGTATTTTTGAATAGCCAGTTCCCTTTTATGATAAGCAATATCTTGAAATATGGTCATCAATTAATTTTCAGAATATGAACAGTTTCATTCGGGCGTTACGTTACATTCGTGCGAGAAAATGTTACAAAAATTTAATAAGAAAAAATTAATTTTGAAAAAAAAAGGATGATAGTAGATCAATACAAAATTTGTTTAAATAGATTGTTGGGTTTCCCGATATTTAGTCGACATAAATTAAGTCATAGTCAGTGGTGCAGCAGTAAATTAAATGCCTATTATTGTTTGCTATTTTGTACTGCCCCCTGCATCTCATTGTACCTCGACTTAAGTTTCCGCACGGCAGCAGACTATACATCGCTCTCTCGGATCATCGCCTTCTTCGTCGCTCTCTCGATCTTTCATTATCGCTCTCTCGGATCATCGTTCGCTTGCTTACATTAGGGCATGGGCAATTCGGCCCGCCTGCCCTTAATTAGTCTGAATCTATCACTCATATAGTCGGCATCTATCACTTACAGTCTGCACCTAGCACTCATGCTGTCTTGAGCTGATCTTCGTGGCCATCAGACCGTCTTTCGTCGTTATTAAATCGCATCGATCGTTCACCCAAATACATATACATATGTACATACGCAATACGTCGGTCTACATATAGTCTGGAGCTGATCGTATCGTATCATACCATATTCGCTGCATCGATCTTTAATCGGTCTCTCATACATTATTCGCCTAAATACACATCCATATGTATATACGCATTCTTCGGTCTACATACTTATATACCAATAAACTGTACCTATTACTAATTTAACCGCTCGACCCTTTACTTAAACAACACATCGCAATTTTGTTTGTCTGAGCAGCCCTTTATAAATCATTCAATCGCATACTCCGTATTCTTCAAAAAATAATTCTAAATCATTTCACAAATTATTTCAGAAGCATCCGATATTAGTTTTTATATTTTCCAAAATGGCGTAAGTAAATAAATAGTTAATAATAATAATATAAGAAATACCAAACTAAAAAATAATATTTACCAATAAGTGAGGCCGCTGAGTATAAACCTGGCGATTTGCCATATAAAGAGCAAGATGATCGAAAATTATTTTGCAAGTTTCACTACAAAGGCGTTCTAATTATAGTCATTCCCCTCATATTTGCCCCAATTCTGTTAATACACAATGTATTGGTAAGTACAGGGCGAACTCATCCCTATCCTTGTCTATTGTTTTGAATTTAATTGAATTCTCAATAGATATCTCGATTTTTATACCTTACAATATGTCTATATTTATACTACATCCTCAACGTTATGGCTCAAGGTGCAATTGCTTTTCTTTATATTACATTCATTCCTGTTTTCGGCATCGAGGGCTCGAATCCTGTCAGTAATTCGTATTATACAGACCTAATATTTTTGACATATGGCAGCGTCATTATGGGCGTCATGATGGATACTTCGAAGCTTAGTGATCGTCTTGCCATAATGATCATTCAAATTTGTGGTACCAACGTCAAAATGTAAGAAAATCCATAGAAAAACGTTTATACTTACTATGGGCCTCTCCGTATAGTCTTCAAATTTGTTTGGTTATTGTCACTGCGTTGTCATCCATTTTTGTGAACTCCACAATCATTGCGGCCTTTTGGATGAAAGTGGCTATAGCTGTGCTGACTGAATTCAATGACGTAAGTGTGAAAGACCAATTTTGAGAGACTCATATGACCGTTTTTTAGGCTGGCGTTGCTAAAATGTACTCCGAGGAAGAGCCCTACGAGCGCGGATCGTAAGTCTGGTGGCACACTACGTACAATTAATACAATAAATTATACTTTTTTCCGTTTTACAGTAAACCTTATCCATCACGTCCTGCAGTGGGTATTTATTTAACTGTATGCTACGCTTCCACCCTGGGAGCCATGATTTCGCCCCTACAGGATCCAAATGAAGCTCTAATCGACATTTTTAATATGTAAGTATTGAACTCAAAAAGTATAGAAGAAAGCGTTTACGACCCCATAAAGTCTGTCTGTCAGTCTTCTCCTTCCATTATATTTCTAGTTTTAGACTCTATAAGTACTACAGAAAACGTATTTTTTGGGCTAATTCCTGGGGTATCACACTGAATCAAGTTTAAAATTTTTGTCAAGCCCCCTACTTCGTCCTCCAAACGTTTTTCTATGTCGTCCAAAATTTTAAAGAGAAATGAGAAAACCGAGAACAAAGATATATCTCGCCCACCAGATCTGCATATTATAGCTATAAGGAAGAAATTAAATTCCTGTGGCTGACTTTAACGCTTAACGCTCTTTTTCTTCACACCCCGACATTACGGAGACATTACGAGCTTATGGTAGTTGGTAGGATATAGAGAGAAAGCGAAAGTGATGTAACTGCTAAACTATTGGTCGTTTGCGATACCCAATACCACATAATCAAATTAAATGAATTAGCAACGACCGACCGTCATATAATGTACTCTTAGCTGTTTTTACCAAATTTGAAATTTTCCCCGTTTAATATAAATAATAACTAAAATCACGTACTTTCCCCTAGGAATTTAAAGGGGAAGGTCGGCGCTGGAAGTTTTCTAGTGCTGTTAATTGTTCCAATGATTCTTAGTATGCTTGCATTGATTGTTTGGATCAATATTATGTTCTTGGGACTGATGGGGGGCAGTGTGAAGCAGGAGCTGGCTGAGGGTGCTGCCAATAAGGATGGACTCAAAAAGGCCATGGTCGATAAGAGGGAGCAAATGGGTCCCTGGACCATCCAAACAAAATTGTCACTCATACTGATTCTTGTTACATTTCTACTAATGATGACGCGAAAACCTCGTTTCATGGATGGCTGGGATATTATAAGCAAAAAGACGTCTAATGGTCCCTCCGTCCCTATCATTGGAATGAGTATTCTGTTCTTTGCCGTTCCTGCCAACTATATGTTTTGCAAATATTACGTGTGTCGGCAACCTATGAAAGAGGGTAGTGCACCATCCCTACTGGGCTGGAAGGCGGTGAATTCCAATACACCTTGGGGACACATGTTCATGCTGGGTGCCGCGTTCAGCTGTGTGTTTAGTGGCAAACATGCCGGATTATTTGATTACTTGGCGGACACGGCGGAAAAACAAAAAATTAGCAATGGAATTGCCTTGATTTATGGTTCCGCATTGGGAACCATACTGACGATTCTAGCACCAGCCACTTCATCGGCTAAAATCGCAGTCCCTATTATGTTTGGAGCTGTGAGTAAATTACGATCGATCAGGACTATTGCAAATGACTTATTTCTTCTAGGGTAAGAACTTAGCCGTACCATTTGCGACTGCATTGCACAATCAGTTTATGCTACCAAATAGTACACCAGCCAACACGATTATTGCCGGCTGGGGCAATGTCAGACCTTATCAGTTTGTAAGTATCTCTAAACCTCTAAACTCTAAACTACTAACATACGTCCATCCCCAGATAATAGGAGGCCTGGTACCTACAATAATCATGTTTATCTCCATTCTGGTTTTTACCATGGTCCTAGGAGGTACAGCAATTTCCGGTTATTAAACTAATTTAAATACAAAAACAACAACCAATAAAATCACAATCAGCATCTAAACTGCGACTCCATGTACTCGAAGAGTATAGGGTATAGGGGTATGTTAGAATTGTGGTCATAGTAAATGTAACACTCAAAAGGAAGCGTTTGCGACCCCATAAAGTATACAATATATTCTTGGTCAGCATCAGTAGCCGAGGAGAGATAGCATTGTCTGTTTGTCCGTCTGTCCGTCTGTCTGTCCACTATTTATTATATGTTCGCAAAAAAGACAAATTAAATTTTGTGCAAAAAATAATATTTCAAAAAATGAAGTCAATCCATTTATGGAATTTTTTCATTTTTGTTTACATATGCTTTTTACATCTGCTTTTACATTTCTACTTGAACATGTATAACTATATATTCGAGACGTGAAAGTGTTTGCGAGAGAGAAAAGGAACGAATAAGTGCTTGACAGGCGTTGCGTAGCCACTGAAATTTAATTGGTTCCTTCTGGCTATAACAATGATCCGACCTGATACAGTTTCGGCAATCTGGTAGATACCGTAATTTCCAATGTTTCTGCATTTTTCGTTTTCTCATATTTTCAAAATTGTGGATTGCACAGATTTTCGTTCTTCCTGGAGGCGGAAGGGGGCGTGTCAAAATTTTGAAATAAACTTGTATTGAAGTGATATCACAGGAGATTGGATAAAAGGTTTGATTGCTCTAGCTTTTACAGTCTCTGAGACCTAGGCGCTCATTTGGACGAATAGACAATATGTCGCGTATTAGAGAGAGCGAGAGAGAACGATGCCTTTCGAAATGGTTTTCTTCATTGTGGCTATATTAATAATCCGATCTGGTCCAGATTAAACACTCTGATAGAAATGGTCATTCTCTATGATTCTGGGTTTGTAGTTTTCTCGAATTTTGAAATTTGTGTATGCCACAGATTTTTGTCTTTTGTGTGGGCGGAAGGGGGCGGGGCTAAATTTTGAAATTCACCTTTAATAGTGTGATAACACATTAGACTTTATACAAATCTTGGTTGCTCTAGCTTTTTTAGTCTTTGAGATCTAGGCGCTGATGAAGACGGACGGACGGACAGACAAACATAGCCGTATCGACTCGGCTATGGATGCTGATCAAGAATATATATACATACTTTATGGGGTTGGGAACACATCCACTATCACCAAAAATCTAATATACCCCTCTACTCTTCGAGTACCGGGTATAATACAATTTTAAAAACGAGAGGGATCGTTGTGAGCCGCGTTAAAGGCTGCGGCTCTTCTTTATACCCGGTACTCAGTCAGAATATATGTGATCTTACAATTTATGTAATTTATTATATGTTCGCAAAAGGGACGAATTAAATTTAAAAAAATTATGTCGAATCCTATGCTAGATTTTTATATATTAAAAGTTTACTGTTTCCAGTTTGAATTACATATACTTTTTACATCAGCTTCTACATTTCTACATGACATGTATAACTACTCATAAGAGAGGTGTAACTATGTGTGCGAGAGAGAGGGAATGAGAAAGCGCTTGGCAGGCGTTGCGTAGCCACCGAAATTTAATTTGATACTTCTGTCCATAATAATGATTCGACCTGATCCAGATTCGGCAATCTGTTAGACCCGGCCATTTCAAATGATTCTGCGTTTTTCGTTTTCTCGTATTTTAAAAATTTTGGATTCTACAGATTTTCGTCCTTTGTGGGGGCGGAAGGGGGCGTGGCAAAATTTTGAAATACACTTGTATTGAAGTGATATTACAGGAGCTTGGATAGAAAGTTTGGTTACTCTAGCTCTTATAGTCTCTGAGATCTAGGTGCTCATTTGGACGAATAGGCAAAAGAGACAGGGTTGCCAGGGCTTCGGTCACTCGCACTCTACCAAATGTGGTAGAGATCACTCGTCATCTGAGTGCACAAAGGACAGAGAGGCCCCCGCCTGCTGTGTCCACTGCAAAGGAGCTCATGCCGCATCATATAAAGGCTGCAAGGTTTACAAGAAAGCCAAGGATCAGCTCTCACCTAAGCCAAGGCCTATGCCCCAGGTGGTAAGTCGCCCCACATCTACGTTTGTCCCAGGCACCTCCTTTGCTGATGCCCTCCGCGGACCCCAGCCATCCCAGCCACCACTGCAACAGCCCAATAGCACCCCCACCACCCCAGCCCAGACGAACTGCAGGATGGATAGACTGGAAGCCATGATGGAGAAACTCATGGACCAGTTCGCAGCCATGACGACTTTGCTCACAACACTTATTGCGCAGAAATGCAAGTAAGTCTCCATATTGTGATGTGGAACGCGAACGGTCTGTGCAGGAGCAGACCAGAGGTGGAGCAGTTTGTCAAAACAAACCGAGTCGACATCCTCCTGGTGTCAGAAACTCACTTTACCTCCAAATCATTCTTCACCATCCATGGCTACGAGGTTATATCAGTAAACCACCCGTACGGCACCGCCCGAGGAGGAGCAGCCGTTATTATCAGGAGAGGGATCAAGCACATCGAGCTCCCGCCGTATCAGAAGCCCTGGGCTCAATGCGCAAGCATTAGAGTCCTCGGTATGGCCGGGGACATCACCATCGCCGCTATCTACTGTCCCCCACGGCACCGAGCAGGGCAGGATCTCTTTAGGGAACTTTTAAACACCCTAGGACCGAGATTTATCGTTGGAGAAGATATGAACGCCAAGCACTCGTGGTGGGGATCACGAATCATCAATCCCAGAGGCAGAGCGCTATTTAAGTGCACTCAGGAGCTTAAAGTTGATTGCCACTCCTCAGGCAAACCCACGTACTGACCAACGGATACTTCAAAGATCCCAAATGTACTGGATATAGCCTTGTCCAAAGGAATTGAGAGGCACAGGATCGTCAGCAGCAACGTGCTAGAGCTGTGCTCCGACCATTGTGCTGTCAGGCTATTAGTCGACACACCAGCCAGCACCAACACTGTCAGGAGAAGGCTGTTCAGGGCGAACACTAACGTTGAACGATACCAGGACTGGCTGCAGAGTAACTTGGACCCGTCAGCTGTCCGGGTGACCGGAGACGACTTGAACAACGCTGTTGAGCACCTCAACATCGAAATGCACAACGCTGCTGAGTATGCCACACCCCCACCCAGACCCCGCACTACCATCCCGCACAGAGACGTCCATCTTTGCTCTCCGGTAGTAGCTGCCATGGTCTCCGAGAAGAGGCGCCTCAGAAGAGTTTGGCATATCACCCGTAACCACAGGGATAAAACGGACTACAACAGAGCTGCCAAAGCACTTAAGGAGCTCTTGTATTGCCTGTGAAAGCAGTCCCTGGAGCAATACCTGGAGGAAGTGGAGCCAAACCAGCCACAGCATAATCTTTGGCAGCTAACAAAAGCCATCAAAAGACCTGCAGTAAGGAAAGAGCCAGTAAGAGACGCAAATGGATCCTGGTGTCGCACTGAGATGGAGAAGGCTACTGCTTTTGCAGACCATCTTCAGGAGGTATTCACCCCGTTTGACAGATGCTCGCCTCAGGAATTTGAAGAGACGGCATCGTTCCTGGACATACCCTGCCAGATGGCACTCCCTATTCCCGACGTTGCACCAGAGGAGCTTATCCTTGAAATTGCAAAGCTGAAGGTCAACAAATCTCCTGGCTATGATGGAATCGACGTGCCAGCCGTCAAAGCCTTACCCATGAACGGAATTAAACTTCTCCTCAGCATAGTCAACAGATGCTTCCAACTTGGCCATTTCCCCACACAGTGGAAATGCGCAGAAGTTATACTGATTGCAAAACCTGGAAAGCCCGCAGCCAACCTGGCCTCATACAGGCCGATCAGCTTACTTGCAGTACTCTCCAAAGTAGTCGAGAGACTACTTTTGCGAAGATTACGGCCAGTACTGGAGGAGGCAGGCTTGATCCCCGACCATCAATTTGGATTCAGGGCATCCCATGGTACACCGGAACAATGCCACAGGATAGTGAAGAAGATCTTGGAGACTTTCGAGGAGAAGAAGTTCTGTACTGCCGTTTTCTTGGACGTGAAGCAAGCCTTTGACAAAGTCTGGCACAAAGGTCTTCAATATAAACTAAAAACCACTCTGCCAGCTCCTTTCTACCTGCTATTGAGATCCTACATCGACCAGAGGAAATTCTTCGTCAAGTGCGGCGACGAGAACTCATCAATAAGAGAAGTCAGAGCTGGAGTACCACAGGGAAGTATGTTGGGTCCAGTACTCTACACAATCTACACTGCTGACTTACCCACCCCTACTGACGACAGGATACTCACTGCCACCTACGCCGACGACACGGCGTTCCTGTCGAGCGATGTCTCGTTGGTCACTGCTACGGATGTCATACAGGCGCAAATGAATCGACTGGACACATGGCTGAAGAGATGGAATATTATGGTTAACCCGGAAAAATCAAACCATATCACCTTCAGCCTGAGAAGAGGTGACTCCCCCCCGATCCAGTTGGATGGAGCAACTATCCCCTACTGCGACACCGCGAAGTATCTGGGCCTGTTGCTAGACAGGCGACTTACGTTGAAGCCCCACATATTGGCGAAGAGGAAGCAGCTCAACGAGAAGCTGAACAAGCATCTATGGCTGCTAGGTAGGGGCTCAACTTTGAAGCTGAGAGTCAAGCATACAACGCCATCCTTAAGCCCATATGGACATATGGAATTGCGCTATGGGGCACTGCGAGCGACACCAACCGGGACATGATCCAAAGATGTCAGAACAGAGCGCTGAGGGCTATATCTGGAGCTCACATATACACCACAAACAATGAGCTGCACGACACGCTCAGAGTTCCTCATGTACAACAGGAGATATCTCGGCACACGCAGAACTATATCAACCGGCTCGACAGACACTCTAACCCTCTGATCATCAACCTGCTTGACAACAGCGCTGCCATTCGTCGCCTTGATCGCTTCCACCCGCTGGACCTGCCTCACCGGACAAAATGAACTCCCTATTTGCTCACCCTATGTGCTCCTCTCCATAAACCAACCCTAATAACCCTAATAACAGCATGGCTGATTAATTGCCAATGTCATTATGAAATTTATTGATTGTCCCACGATTGTAATAGCTCTTCAAAATGGGAGATGACGGAAGGTTTTGATTATTGTTTTGGTTGGCGGTGAGTGCGTATTAAACAATAATAATAATAATAGTTGGTACATTTAAAAAATACTACTAGATACAACGTACTCTATGAACAGAGAAAATACAATTATTATTAAAAGTAGAAGAACCTTTCTCTCTCTCGATATTCTTACTTGTTCCCCATTTCCAATTCTACAATCCAAGTAATCTGCATACCACCAAAGCAACCACAATCAGAAGTGTTTAGAATTTAAAAGAAAAATCTATACACTTGTGAGTTGAGTTGTAAATTCAATCTGGTTTTATTTCATCAACGTCGGGCCTTATATGTAATTTTACAATGTGGGATGGGGACAATTTTGTATTCCATTCTTATCGCTAGACCCACGGATCGGCTGCAACGCTGCTGTGAGTGACCAACTGATTGCATGCAAGCATCAGTATTTTTTTATACCCGGTACTCGAAGAGTATAGGGGTATATTAGATTTGTGGGGATAACGGTTGTGTGTAACGCCCAGAAGGAAGCGTTTCCAACCCCATAAAGTATATATATTCTTGATCAGCATCAATAGCCGAGTCGATAGCCATGTCTGTCTGTCCGTCCGTCTGTCCGTCCGTCCGTCTGTCCGTCTTCATTTGCGCCTATATCTCAGAGACCATTTAAGCTAGAGCAACCAAGTTTTGTATCCAGTCTCCTGTGTAATCACACTACTCCAAATGTATTTCAAAATTTCGCCCCGCCCTCTTTCGCCCCCACAAAGGACGAAAGTCTGTGGCGTATACAATGTTGAAGATACGAGAAAACTAAAAACGCAGAATTATAGCAAATGATCATTTCTATCAGAGTGTTGAATCTGGATCAGATCGGATTATTAATATAGCCACAATGAAGAAAACCACTTCGAAAGTCATCATTCCCTCTCGCTCTCTCTCACACGCGACCCTGTCTTTTTTGCCTATTCGTCTAAATGAGCGCCTAGATCTCAGAGACTATAAAAGCAACAGTAGCCAAACTTTCTATCCAAGCTCCTGTGATATCACTTCAATACAAGTGTATTTCAAAATTTTGCCACGCCCCCTTCCGCCCCCTCAAAGGGCGAAAATCTGTGGAATCCACAATTTTTAAGGTACGAGAAAACCAAAAACGTAGAATCATGGGAAATTACCATATCTACCAGATTGCCGATTATGGATCAGGTCGAATCAATATTATGGCCAGAAGAAATAAATTAAATTTCAGTGGCTACGCAACGCCTGCCAAGCGCTTACTCATTCCTTCTCTCTCTCTCGCAAACACTTGTACGTCTCGAATATGTAGTTATACATGTCATGTAGAAATGTAGAAGCAGATGCAAAAAGCATATGTAAACAAATATGAAAACATGCATAAAAATTCCAAAAATGTTTTGACTTAATTTTTTTATATTTTATATTTTAAATATTATATTTTGCCCAAAATTGAAATCGTCCCTTTTGCGAACATATAAGAAATTGCATAAATCGCAAGCTCATATATGTATGTATATACTGACTGAGTACCGGGTATAAGGTAGATCCGCAGCCTTTGCCGCGGCTCACAACGTTCCCACTCGTTTTGGACTAAATTAGGGTCTTAATTGCATACTGCACTTGACTTTGGGATGTCGTGTTTGTTAGAGTTTACAGATCGCACCCTAACAGTCATAAACTCTATACTTTATGTATGTTTTTTACTTTGAATAGATTGGTTTTGTGTTTATCTCCGTGAATGTGTAAAGACTCATTCTTTAAGTACGATAATATGTACATGTTTGAACATTCTGCAAAGGGATAGAAGTGGCATGGCTTAGTTTTTATTTTTATTTTTACATTTTTTTTTTGTTTTCTTGTCGATGATTTACTTAAAGTATATTACAATGAATAGGGAAGTGCTATTGCTTGCAGTCTTCGCGCTACCTTAATTCTTCTTATGGTAGGTATATATTATTAATATTAACATAATTATTATTCCGATAACACTACTCGACAAATTTCAACTTTTTTTTCCGCTGTCTCCAAAAATGACTTTTTCTAATAGATGGGGAGATTTAAAATTTTTTTAAGAATTATGGTTTTTTTTTCATGGAGTAGTTTTTTTTTAAAGAATTTTTAAAAAATCTGGTATTTTTTGTCATAGGTAGTGCTTCTATTTTTCACATAACTCACATTTCATACATTTGGTTGTACTGAACTTTGCAGTTAAAAAAAAGCTGATAAATGCAGCTATAAATCCGACTCAGACACTTTGTAGCAGAAAGTTAACGTCTGGCAGATATTAAGCTTCCAAATTGAAATTTCATCATTTTTTTTGGTATTTTTTACCCTAAATTTTGACTTTGAAACTTCAGGAAAAATCGAAAAAAATAAATGAATGCCTGGATTTTTGGTTTTAGATAGACACATTAATTACGCGTCGTTTAAGGTATCGCTTATAAAAATATAAAATCAAACGGCTAAGTTATAACCGTTTGACCAAAACGACCCAAAATGACTTTTACCTGAAAAATACCGTCCGGTACGTTTTTGGTCCAATTTCCAAAATGGGATTGCAAAAAACAAAAAGGACGTGTAATTTTGGTTTTACCGAGTCTTAGGTATTGATATATATCGGATATATATCCTACCTGGTCATATTTATTTGGGGTGTAAGTGTTGTGGACAGTTTTATTCCTTATACCTAAGCCTTGGTAAGGATAAATATACATGAATACCTGTTAGGGTCAAATGTTGACCTTTTTCCTTCACAGGTGCTGGTCCCGCAGATATTTGACCTTTCTCCTTCAAGCTATTCATAAAAAAGGATATATAACTCTGTACCTATAGTATCCCTGCCTCAGTTTAGTTCTGACTTCCAGCAGAATACGATCGTGTGTTTTCGAAAAATACCAATTGTTTCTAATTGAAATGGACAACCCAAGTCGGTCAACTTCATGTGCTTACCGAGCAGACTCGTTTTGCTACATATGTGGAAAGTATATGACCAGCAAAGAAGAAAAAATCGTTTTTACCGAAAAGTTCCAAGAACAGTATAAGGAAAACTATAAGATGTGGCCCAAAAGTATTGGCGAAGAGTGGGCTCCAAGCTGTATATGCAAAACGTGCAAATTGAATTTAACAGCATTTAATAAAGAGGAAAAGTAAGTTACCCTAAATCAGAAGCTATGAAGTGTACAAAAAATACTAAGCATTACTTTGGGGATGTTAGTGATGAACACGGAGAGAGATTTCACCAACAATTAAAAGCTATGGAACGACGGTATCAAGGTGTTTGGAATGAGAATATCTTGGGCGACTATGTGTGGACTCTCATAAAAGAATCTGACTTAAATGACAAAAGAAGACAGACAAACCATTTTAAAAATAGTAACAAGCAATAACAATAAAAATATTTAAGTATCATAACACTTAAATAAATTCAAGTATTTTTCGGTATTTCGGTAGATAAAATGAGATTTGGGTCGTTTTGGTCTAACGGTTATAACTTAGCCGTTTGATTTTATATTTTTATAAGCGATACCTTAAATGACGCGTAATTAATGTGTCTATCTAAAACCAAAAATCAAGGCATTCATTTATTTTTTTTCGATTTTTCCTGAAGTTTCAAAGTCAAAATTTCGGGTAAAAAATACCGAAAAGAATGATGAAATTTCAATTTGGAAGCTTAATATCTGACAGACGTTAAGTTTCTGCTACAAAGTGCCTGAGTCGGATTTATAGCTGCATTTATCAGCTTTTTTTAACTGCAAAGTTCAGTACAACCAGTTGTATGAAATGTGAGTTATGTGAAAAATAAAAGCACTACCTATGACAAAAAAATACCAGATTTTTAAAAAATTTTAAAAAAAAAACTACTCCACCAAAAAAAAAAAAAAACATTCTTCAAAATTTTTAAACATCCAAACCCATCAGAAAAAGTCATTTTTGGAGACAGCGGAAAAGTCGTGTCGACTAGTGTAATCAAGGCTGCATGGCCAGACACATAGTGGAACTTAAGTCCTTTCAATTCATGATGACCTTCTTTTAACAATTTTAATTCGTTTTGTAATTTATTAATTTCATTCTTATGGTTAATTAACGGTACAGATATTGGATTCCAAGCAATTTTTGGTATTTTACTTATATTACTTATATAAGAGGATGAAATTGTCTCATAGTTTTCTGAATGAATGAATTCGCACAGTGCAACCATTCATTATAGTTAAAATTCCTTGTTGAGGTAGATCAATTATTTCTTGATTTGAATTAATGCATTGAATTCTGGCATTGGTGTTTACTGGAACCTTGAAGAGCCAACTACCTTTCTTTTCTAATTCGACCCAAAATGACCCTATCTCTGGCATTCTTTTATTCCGAAGAATATATAATAAAGTGACCCCATAAACTCAAATGGTGCTCGTTTCTTTCTTTTGATAAAATTTTTGACAAAATTTATTATCTTCCTCTAGATCAGAAATTTGTCTTTCAGTGTTATTTAAAACATTATTGCATTGTTCTTCAAAGGTGTAAAGTTTACCGCACACAACTCTCATTTTCCCAACTAATTCTTTCCCCTTTCTTATCATTTGAAAATATGGGTCCATATTATAATAGACAATTAGATCCCAAGATGAGGCTATTATTTCTACGTCTCCCATCGGGTGCAAATATAATGACGTGGAACTGTTAATTTTCTCAATTGACCACTTCTCTTTGCTTCTGGCCGCTATGTTTTCATTTGATGCTTGGTAAAATAACATAAGCATTAACATTGCTGCCATGAGACCTAGCTTGGGTATTCGAAGTGTGCCGTGAGTACTTCTGGTTTCCATTGGAGGCTTTTCTGAGTCCTTTTCTTCAGACTCAATTCCAGCTAATGGACAAATTTTAGTGATAGGTCTTTTAATTGACCCGTCTTGATGTTTAATAGTGACTACTCTGAGTCTATCGTCCCTAACTTTATGTATTTCTTCTATCTATTAATAATACTATCTGTCCTTTTTTAATATTCTGCATTCCTTTTTTCCATTTATTTCTTTTGTTGCAGAGTGTGTAAATAATCTTTTATCCATTTAATCCAAAAATCTCTTTTCATTTTTTGAATTAATTTCCATCTATCCAGATTTCCAATTCTTTCATCTGATATTGTTTCTATGGGGCCATATATTGGCCTTCCCATAATAAAATGACCTGGTGTTAATACATCCAAATCGTCAATATCATTTGTAGCTTTATAGGTTTTTACACTTGGTGCGTTACCCATCGATATCGGAGAAGACGCAGAGAAGCAGGTTTTGCCGTTTACACTACAGCGTCTTTGCTTCTTTGCGTCTTGGGAAGAGGAAGAAAAATTTGTAAGCAAAACAAACTATGTCTGAAAATAAACAAAATATGTCTGAAGAAGAGCTGATTCTTTTATCTGCGGTGGCGCAAAATGAAGTGAATCTGCTGAAGTGCATGGAAGTGTCTGGGCTATCCTCAGAAAAGTTGCAATTCGTCTTGCAACTGCAACGTCCACCTTGCGTTTGGACTCTTGTAGGTAAAGAGCAGACAATGTTCTCTCCTTTCAATTAAATAATGTATTCTTCATTTCAATAGCCACGATATGGTTCATTTTGGGAGGAAGATGTTGTGGAGAACTCCGATAACTATTTTAAGGAAAATTTCTGCATGGAAAGGAGTACTTCAACATTCTCGTTGGACTGTTGCCCAATCTCAAAAAGAAAAAACTCCTTTTCGACTGACAATCCCTCTGGAGAAGAGATTAGCCATAACCCTTTATTGCCTAGGATCGCCTGCGGAATATCGCACGGGAGTCTATTTTGTCTGCCTCATATTACTGCAGTTTTGTCGCGAGGTAGTTACTCAACTCGCTGACAAGTATCTGCAAGCAGACTTTCTTACCCTGAGAAGATATCGGGAACAGTGAAAGGATTCAAAGACATTGGATTTGCAGCAAAAAATTTGCAATCAACTATATTGTTGAAATGCTTTTTTTAATAATAAAATTAGTTTAAACCATTTGTTCTAACCATTACATGAATTTTTGCCCTTTTTACTCAGTTAAAAATATTTCGCGGCAAAATTTAAATTTGAATTTGCTGTTTTTTGTTGTTATTAGTGGTGATAGTTCCGCTGATTAGGCAGAAAAGTACGAAAATTGCTGTTATGCGCACAGAAATACCAAAACGCAGTTGCGTCGGAAAACGACGCAACTTTTTGCCATCACTAGGGCCCTATGCTAAACCTATGTAAAAAAAACTGCGTTTCTGGGAAGACGCAAAGAATCAAGACGCAGCCTCAGTGTAAACGGCACCTAATACAACGGTCGTGAATTTAGTACAGCTTCAATTTGACATGAGAGGGTTGCCATTTCCTCATAGGGTAAATTATTATCCCCAATCACTCTTGTAACGAACCGTTTGCGTCCGTCTAATTCAGCAGGGCTGGCTCAGCGGTCGGTGGATCGATGCAACGAATTTATTTGTTGCCTCGGCGACAAGCAAGTAATGCGTTTGGGTGGATTTTGGTCTGAATAGCGGTTCTTTATTGAGTATCTTGAGGCTATCTTACGGCTATTGTATCTCTATCTAGGTTGATCGAATTGATGAATCCTCTGACCTCAGGTGTAGCTCCGTTGGGCTACGGCTGTAGGGGGTTCTGACCTGGCTACCGCCTCGTCCGCCGCTCACACAGCTCCACACGCAATGGGTTCACCTGGCCAATGGTCTCACCTTTACGCGGTGAGTTTCTGGGTTTTGTCCGCCGTGCACGTCTCTGTAATCGCCACTGGTAGTCGTTGCTCCTCCTGGTTTCACTAATTCCGTTTTTCACTTGTACCGCGTTAGCTTGGTGACGCACTTGGTTCCCGCACCTGACTGTCACGACTGCTTGCCGCGGACCTCCTCTTATAGGCTCCCGGCGGCACAGCGTCCGCGTCGCTGCCTATCCGCAACAGTTCCTTTCCCTTGGTACTTTTCCATCGACCGCTTCGTCTTCCCAAGTCTTCCGCACCGGGATCGGCCTACATGGCCTACATGGGATCACGTCCGCGTCGCTGCCTATCCGCAACGGTTCCTTTCCCTTGGTGCTTTTCCATCGGCCGCTTCGTCTTCCCAAGCCTTCCGCACCGGGATCGGCCCACATGGCCTACATGGAATTACATGGCCTACATGGAATCCACATGGGCTACATGGGATCTACATGACCTACATGGGATCCACATGGCGCCTCCCGGTCCTCGGCTCTTGGACCCGCCGCTGGCCCAATTCCACCGTTTCCCTGTTCTGGGAGCGAGGCCCGCTCCATCCTCTCGCTTAACGGGATCGCCCCGCGCTCTTCGCTGGCCATTTCGCCGCATCCTCTACTAGAGTCTTGTGAGGAATATCGATTCCTCACACTCTTTTCAAGTGATATTTCACTGATTTTACCCCAGCTTCCCAAATACCTCCAAAGTGAGGTCCTGCCGGGGGATAAAGTGCCACTCGATTTGTTCTCGTTCTAATATTGGAACCACTTTTATATTGTCCTTAAGGGCTCTGATATTCTTCGTCTAATTTGCGCGAAGCTCCTACAAAATTGGTTCCATTATCGGAAAAGATTTTTGCACATTTTCCTCTTCTTGAAAAAAATCTTCTAAGTGCAGCCAGAAAGGCGTCTGAAGTTAGATCACTGACGACTTCCTAATGAATAGCTTTTGTCGCTAGGCACACGAATACGGCAATATATCCCTTATAAGATTTTTGCCCACGGTTTCTAAAGCACCGGATATGGTAAGGTCCGGCAAAGTCCACCCCTGTATTTGTACATGGTGCGACATAGTTGCTCTATGTTTCGGCAGGCTTCCCATAATTTGTTCTGCTGTATTCTGCCTATACCTAGCACAGGTAACACACTCTTTAAGCTTTTGCTTCAAACAGTTTTTAAGCCCAAATATCCAATACAATATAATTACGCATCAGATTAATTACACCGTGCAATGTTTCTTTATGTGCATTATTAATAACACTACTCGACAAATTTTTTAAAGAATTATGGTTTTTTTTCATAAAGTAGTTTTTTTTTAAAGAATTTTTGAAAAATCTGGTATTTTTTGTCATAGGTAGTGCTTCTATTTTTCACATAACTTAAGTTTTGTACAACTGGTTGTATTGAACTTTGCAGTTAAAACGAGGGGGAACGTTGTGAGCCGCGGCAAAGGCCGCGGCTCTACCTTATACCCGGTACTCGGTCAGTATATACATATGTACATACATATATGAGCTTGCGATTTATGCAATTTCTTATATGTTCGCAAAAGGGAAAAATTAAAAAAATGGGCAAAAAATAATATTTTAAAAAATGAAGTACATTTTTGGAATATGTATTATACATGTTTCCGATTTTGTTTGCATATGCATTTTACATCTGCTTCTAAATTTCTACATGACATGTATAACTACATATGTATTTGAGACGTACAAGTGTTTGCGACAGAGAGAGAGAGGGAGTGGGCATGAGTCAGCGCTTGGCAGGCGTTGCGTAGCCACTGAAATTTAATTTGTTTCTTCTGTCCATAATATTGATCCGACCTGATCCATATTCGGCAATCTGGTAGATATAGTAATTTCCCATGATTCTACGTTTTTGGTTTTCATTTATCTTAAAATTTGTGGATTCCACAGATTTTCGTCTTTTGTGGGGGCGGAAAGGGGCGTGGCAAAATTTTGAAATACACTTGTGCAGATTTGGTATCACAGGAGCTTGGATAGAAAGTTTGGTTGTTCTAGCTCTTATAGTCTCTGAGATCTAGGCGCTCATTTAAACGAATAAGCAAAGCAGACAGGGCCGCGTGTGAGAGAGAGCGAGAGAGAACGATGACTTTCGAAATGGTTTTCTTCATTGTAGCTATAATAATGATCCGATCTGATCCAGATTCAACACTCTGATAGAAATGGTCATTCTCTATGACTCTGCGTTTTTAGTTTTCTTGTATCTTCAAAATTGTGTGTGCCACAGGCTTTCGTCCTTTGTGGGGGCGGAAAGGGGCGGGGCGAAATTTTGCAACACATTTGGAGTAGTGTGATCACACAGGAGACTGGATACAAAACTTGGTTGCTCTAGCTTAAATGGTCTCTGAGATATAGGCGCAAATGAAGACGGACAGACGGACGGACGGACAGACAGACATGGCTATATCGACTCGGCTATTGATGCTGATCAAGAATATATATACTTTATGGGGTCGGAAACGCTTCCTTCTGGGCGTTACACACAACCGTTATCCCCACAAATCTAATATACCCTTTTACTCTTCGAGTACCGGGTATAAAAAGCTGATAAATGCAGATATAAATCTGCAACTTAACGTCTGGAAGATATTAAGCTTCCAAATTGAAATTTTATCATTTCTTTCGGTATTTTTTCCCCGAAATTTTGACTTTGAAACCTCAGGAAAAGTCGAAAAAAAAATATATGAATGCCTTGATTTTTGGCTTTAGATAGACACATTAATTAGGCGTCGTTTAAGGTATCGCTTATAAAAATATACAAATTAACGGCTATGTTATAACCGTTTGCCAAAACGACCCAAAACGACTTTTACCTGAAAGAAACATTCTTTAAAAATGTTTAAACATCCAAATCTACCAGAAAAAGTCATTTTTGGAGACAGCGGAAAAGTCGTGTCGACTAGTGTAATTAAGGACGTCAAGTGACACTTATTTAAAATCAAGGGATGTTTAACCTCAAATTCTGCGTTGGAGTTTTGTAACCTACCTCCAACTCGCAGTAATCCATCTTTATCTAAAAATGGATTTAAGCCGAATATCTTACTTTTTGTTTATATTTCTATTTTATTAATTAGGCTAGCTATTTCCGCACTGAATTGAATAGCTTGTTGTTTTTTCAATACTAGTATTTTGGCGATCTTAATCTCATTGACCGTCAAATGTGGTGAACATTTTTATACCCGGTACTCGAAGAGTATAGGGGTATATTAGATTTGTGGGGATAACGGTTGTGTGTAACGCCCAGAAGGAGGCGTTTCCGACCCCATAAAGTATATATATTCTTGATCAGCATCAATAGCCAAGTCGATATAGCCATGTCTGTCTGTCCGTCCGTCCGTCCGTCCATCCGTCCGTCTTCATTTGCACCTATATCTCAGAGACTATAAAAGCTAGAGCAACCAAATTTTGTATCCAGTTTCCTGTGTGATCACACTACTCCAAATGTGTTGCAAAATTTTGCGCCCCCTTCCGTCCCCACAAAGGACGAAAATCTGTGGAAGCCACAATTTTTAAGATAAAAGAAATACAACGTAGAATCATGGGAAATTACTGTATCTACCAGATTGCCGAATCTGGATCAGGTCGGATCATTATTATGGACAGAAGGAACAAATTAAATTTCAGTGGCTACGCAACACCTGCCAAGTGCTTTCTCATTCCCTCTCTTTCTCTCTCGCAAACACTTGTACGTCTCGAATATGTATTTTTACATGTCATTTAGAAATTTAGAAGCAGATGTAAAAATCATATGTTAACCAAAATGGAAACATGTATAAAAATTCAAAAAATGGTTTGACTTCGTTTTTTGAAATATTATTTTTTGTGCATATTTTTTTAACTTTCCTAATTTCGTTCCGTTCGACGTCTAATAAACTTGTCTTTATTGTCTGCGTTTTTTATCCAGGCTAGAGTGATCGTAGAATCACTCCAATCTGCAAAATGCTTCACTTCAAACTGCTATTTTTACTCGTTGCATCAATTTCGTTAGAAGATGAGCAGCACAATGTTCTAATTTGGGAATGGTTTTCCGATTCTTCTTCGGGTTAACCTTGCTTTTGCTGGCTATTATAATTGAATCACCATCTACCTTGGCATACACTACGGCAGCATTCGCTTTTTCGGACGCATCGGCAAAGCCATGAATTTGCATCGGATTACTATGCTGAGAATTAGGCCATCTTGGTATCCGAATGCTCTCTAGCGCCGTTAAATTTTCTTTAAATGCATTCCATTCACGAGTATCCTGATCTGATAGTTCTTCATCCCAATTTTTGTCTGATAGCCAAAGTTTTTGCATAAACAATTTCCCGACAATTGTAACTGGAGACAACCAACCTAAGATACGATAAAACTTAGCTAAGGTGGATAAAACTATTCTCTTGTTAGTTTTCTTAATAGATCCATAATGGAAATTGAACCTAAACTCGTCTCTAACTGGCTCCCATTGAAGTCCTAATGTTTTGACGGATTCATTCTCCTCAATGGTTAATACCTTATTTTCTTCGTTATCTCTAACGCCCCTCTCTGGGATATTTGTATTCCACGAACTCCTGGGTAACTTCCTTCACATGATTTTTGGCATCTAATATGGAGTCGGCACCTGCCTTAGGTCGTCCATATAAAAATAATTTCTTATGGTTTCTTTAATTGCTTTATTTTCGCAATTATCAGCTATTGCAACAAGCTTTCTAGTAGCTAAGTAGGGTACTGAAGCTTTACCGTACGTAACAGTTTTAAGTTTATATTCTTTTAATTTTTCATTTGGAGCGTCTATAGATTATATGTAAATAATGTTGATCTTCTTCATCAACTTTAATTTGCCGGTACATTTTTTCAATGTCCGTAGATACCACATATGGCCACTTTCGCCATTTCACAATAATATCAAAGATGTCTTTTTGGACTCTTGGTCCAACCCACATGACATCATTTAGACTTTTGTTATATGGTGTTTTTGCTGACGCATCAAAAACCACTCTGAGTTTTGTCGTTAGACTGGAATCTCTTATGACTACTTGATAGGCCGAATAATATTTGCCCTCTTTTTTTGATTCTACCATATGTCCTAAATTGATATATTCATGCATGCATTTTATATAATTTTTTTCTCATTTTTCATTTTTGCTGCGTAAAGATCTACCTCAATAACTATATCTACCCTACTTGGTTTATTAAAGTTAGGGTCAGCCAACACATAATTTTGCCATTTTGTTTTGTCAATATTGAAAGACTTTATAGGTAAAGCTTTCATTAGTTTTGGGAGAATGATTTTACCAATGTTTTTTACCAACATCCCGAGTTTTTACAATTAAAGTAACCTTGTATTTAGAAGTGCAAGAGTCTGTATATGACACTCCACTAACCTCTGTGTTGACTCTTTTTCGCGCTAATTTTAATGCTTGCGCGGCTTCTTCTGAAATTATGGTACATTGCGAACCACAATCAATCAATGCTCTAAGATTTTCATACCCACCATTTACCGCTTTTACTTGTATAATTGCCGGGGCTAAGAACGCTTGTTTTTTTTTCAAACAAGTGTTAACATTTTCCCTTTTTTCGTAGGGAATATGGAGCATCGTATGATGGGGTTTTTTACAAATCCCATAAAACATTTCCTATGAACATTTCTTATACATATCGTTCCTACAGCATCTATTCCATAGGCGCTGTTTTTGTATAGCCTGGCCTCTTTCTACCGGACTCATTCTCTTAAACCTATTGCATTGCATTATTGCATTATTATTGCCTGCCATTTTACATAGCGGACAATTTTCTTTAATGCTGCTACTATATTGCACTCCTTTTTTCAACGGCTTCTTCTCTTCCTCCTGCGATGAGTAAAGAGAAGTGTACCGTTGTTCAAGAAATTCCATTACATCGGGCAATCTTTGAAGTTCTTTAGTATTTTTTATACCCGGTACTCGAAGAGTATAGGGGTATATTAGATTTGTGGGGATAACGGTTGTGTGTAACGCACAGAAGGAAGCGTTTCCGACCCCATAAAGTATATATATTCTTGATCAGCATCAATAGCCGAGTCGATATAGCCATGTCTGTCTGTCCGTCCGTCTGTCCGTCTGTCCGTCCGTCCGTCTTCATTAGCGCCTATATCTCAGAGACTATTAAAGCTAGAGCAACCAAGTTTTGCATCCAGTCTCCTGTGTGATCACACTACTCCAAATGAATTTCAAAATTTCGCCCCGCCCCTTTCCGCCCACACAAAAGACGAAAGTCTGTGGCGTACACAATGTTGAAGATACGAGAAATCTAAAAACGCAGAGTCATAGAGAATGCCTATTTCTATCAGAGTGTTGAATCTGGATCAGATCGGATCATTATTATAGCTACAATGAAGGAAACCATTTCGAAAGTCATCTTTCCCTCTCGCTCTCTCTCACACGCGACCCCATCCGCTTTGCCCATTCGTATTTTGTGTCGCCTAGTTCTCAGAGACTATAAAAGCTAGAGCAACCAAACTTTCTATCCAAGCTCCTGTGATACCAAACCTGAACAAGTGTATTTCAAAATTTTGCCACGCCCCTTTCCGCCCCCACAAAAGACGAAAATCTGTGGAATCCACAATTTTTAAGATAAATGAAAACCAAAAACGCAGAATCATGAAAAATTACCATATCTACCAGATTACCGAATCTGGATCAGATCGGATCAATATTATGGCCAGAAGAAACAAATTAAATTTCAGTGGCTACGCAACGCCTGCCAAGCGCGGCCTCATGCCCCCTCCCTCTCTCTCCTAAACACTTGTACGTCTCAAATACGTTAGTAGTTATACATGTCATGTAGAAATGTAGGCGCAGATATACAAAGCATATGTAAACAAAAATGGAAACATGTATAAAAATTCCAAAAAATTCATTTTTTTAATTTAAATATTATTTTCGTCCCTTTTGAGAACATATAATAAATTTCATAAATCGTAGGCTCATAAATGAATGTATGTATATACTGACTGAGTACCGGGTATAAGGTAGAGCCGCGGCCTTTGCCGCGGCTCACAACGTTCCTCTCGTTTTTATATGAATTTTTATTGAATTTTTGTAATATAATGTGGGCAAATATCACATTAACTTCTTCTGTTAATTGTGACTTTAATTTATTGAGTCCGAAAACATCTTAATTTGTTTTGCTGAATCGTTGTCTAGCTTTGGTAAATCTAGCAAACGATTCAGCTGATCCGAAAATACTTTTCGTTTATTTTCATACCGCTTGATCAGCAATTCCCAAGCGGCATTATAATTCTCGACTGGACCTGTCAAGTCTGTACATTTTAGAAATGTATTCAGACCATCTCTATTATGTATTATATCACTAAATAATTGTGAAAATCCGGCCCACTCCTTATCTAATCCTGAAAATGTGGGTACTTCTGCCTTTGGAAGAACTGGAAAATCTTCATTTTCCTTCCTTACTACTGCCTCTCTACGGACGCTCCTTTCTTCATTAGTAATCTCCTGCATCCTCGTGTTAATGGCTCTTAATAAGCACTTAAATTCAAAATCTAAATCGGCGACCTCATCGTCGAATGTGAGATTTAATTCATACCTTTTATAATACTCCTCAACATTTTTATAGAGTTTTTTCCTAAGGTATTCCAATCTCTCTTTTCTTATTTGGCACTCGCACCAGCCAGCCTGATCTAACTTCTTTTGAACTTGTTTTAAATTATTTTTTAGATCTTCTTCTAATCTGCCGAAATCCTCAACTACTTCTTGAAGACTTTGGTCAACTTTTGGCTGTAAGTCTCTCTTCAAGGTTCCAGTCTCACCCTGTATTTTTGCAGTTTCTGCAGAATTTTCTTCGACATAACTTTTTTGTATGTCGTCTATATTTTTTAGTATTTGTTAAAACTGCTTTTTCTTGAAGTAGTCATAATCGACTACTCCACAAACTATTAGCTCAAAATTATTTTTTGTTGCTGATTTCTTCGGCTCTCTTAGCCTACGGATTACGTCGCTGGTCAATATACCAGCTTCAATAGCTTTTTACTTCTCTAGCTACTTTGACCTGAGCCTCTAGTAGCTTTATTATCTATTTCGACAACATCTTGTACTAATTCTTTAACTTAAAAGTAACTTAAATTTCTGACTTATCTGATAATTTTCTTCTGTTGTTGCTGCTGCTGTTGCTGCTGCTGTCTTCCGTTGTTGCTGCTGCTGATGTCTTTCGCCGTTATTGCTGTTGTTGTGGCGGCTGATCTCTGCTGCTGTTATTTACGGTGTGTTCCGTTGTTGGTCGATAGCACTGATCTTTCTTTTTGCAACAACCAATTTTAGTTTCTCAAACAATCACAAACTTTTTTTTTCAGATTTAGTCACTATGTGTTATTCGGCCGCTTGATTTGTTTCTGCTGGCCTTCACTTTCCTTAACACTTGATGTTGGGGATTTTTTACATTCGATGTTTCGGCCTCGAATACGCCACCGCCGCGTAAAAATTAAACGCACTATAGATATCTATTACAAAAACACTGCCTGTATAGCAGGTATTTTTGTTTATTTATTGAAACTTTTGTTTCATTAATATTAGGTGCCGTTTACACTGAGGCTGCGTCTTGATTCTTTGCGTCTTCCCAGAAACGCAGTTTTTTTTACATAGGCTTAGCATAGGGCCCTAGTGATGGCAAAAAGTTGCGTCGTTTTCCAACGCAACTGCGTTTTGGTATTTCTGTGCGCATAACAGCAATTATCGTACTTTTTTGCCTAATCAGCGGAACTATCACCACTAATAACAACAAAAAGCAGCAGATTCAAATTTAAATTTTGCCGCGTAAA
Source organism: Drosophila algonquin (assembly GCA_035041765.1). Classification (NCBI taxonomy): domain Eukaryota; kingdom Metazoa; phylum Arthropoda; class Insecta; order Diptera; family Drosophilidae; genus Drosophila; species Drosophila algonquin. The sequence goes on from JAWNKY010000888.1 coordinate 171,984, forward strand.
ATTTTTAACTGAGTAAAAAGGGGCAAAAATGCATGTAATGGTTAGAACAAATTGTTTAAACTAATTTTATTATTAAAAAAAAGCATTTCAACAATATATGTAGTTGATTTCAAATTTTTTGCTGCAAGTCCCATGTCTTTGAATCCTTTCACTGTTTCCGTGATCTTCTCAGGGTAAGAAAGTCTGCTTGCAGATACTTGTCAGCGAGTTGAGCAACTACCTCGCGACAAAACTGCAGTAATATGAGGCAGACAAAAGCCCTTGACACACCAAATAGACTCCCGTGCGATATTCCGCAGGCGATCCTAGGCAATAAAGGGCTATGGCTATTCTCTTCTCCAGAGGGATTGTCAGTCGAAAATGAGTTTTTTTCGTTTTGATATTGGGCAACAGTCCAACGAGAATGTTGAAGTACTCCTTTCCATGCAGAAATTTTCCTTAAAAAAGGCATCGGAGTTCTCCATAACATCTTCCTCCCAAAATAAACCATATCGTGGCTATTGCAATGAAGAATACATTATTTAATTGAAAAGAGAGCACATTGTCTGCTCTTTACCTACAAAAGTCCAAATTGCAACTTTTGTGAGGATAGCCCAGACACTTCGATGCACTTCAACAGATTCGCTTCATTTTGCGCCACCGCAGATAAAAGAATTAGCTCTTTTTTTGGCATATTTTGTTGATTTTCAGACATTATTTCTTTTTTTTATAAATTTTTCTTCCTCTTCCCAAGACGCAAAGACGCTGTAGTGTAAACGGCAAACCTGCTTCTCTGCGTCTTCTCCGATATCGATAGGTAACGCACCAAGTGTTAAAAGTTTATTATACTCGGTCTCTTACTTCAGGAGGGAAAACTAGAGTTTATTATTTTTGCTACCTTTAGCAGTGTAGTGTACTAAACACTTCTGCAGTCTTTAAGGAGCTGGTTGCTCCTTACATGGGGGTGCTCTTACCACATAGGGGAAACAAACGGAGAGTCTCGAAGGACCAAAATGTTTAGACTTTAAAAGAAAAATCTAGACACTTGTGAGTTGAGTTGTAAATTCAAAAAAAAAAAAAAAAAAAAAGTAATAGCTCTTCAAAATGGGAGATGACGGAAGGTTTTGATTATTGCTTTGGTTGGCGGTGAGTGCGTATTAAACAATAATAATAATAATAGTTGGTACATATAAAAAATACTACTAGATACAACGTACTCTATGAACAGAGAAAATACAATTATTATTAAAAGTAGAAGAACCTTTCTCTCTCTCGATATTCTTACTTGTTCCCCATTTCCAATTCTACAATCCAAGTAATCTGCATACCACCAAAGCAACCACAATCAGAAGTGTTTAGAATTTAAAAGAAAAATCTATACACTTGTGAGTTGAGTTGTAAATTCAATCTGGTTTTATTTCATCAACGTCGGGCCTTATATGTAATTTTAAAATGTGGGATGGGGACAATTTTGTATTCCATTCTTATCGCTAGACCCACGGATCGGCTGCAACGCTGCTGTGAGTGACCAACTGATTGCATGCAAGCATCAGTATTTATACCCGGTACTCGAAGAGTATAGGGGTATATTAGATTTGTGGGGATAACGGTTGTGTGTAACGCCCAGAAGGAAGCGTTTCCGACCCCATAAAGTATATATATTCTTGATCAGCATCAATAGCCGAGTCGATATAGCCATGTCTGTCTGTCCATCCGTCCCTCCGTCCGTCCGTCCGTCTGTCCGTCCGTCTGTCCGTCCGTCTTCATTTGCGCCTATGTCTCATAGACTATTGAAGCTAGAGTAACCAAGTTTTGTATTCAGTTTTTGTGTTATCACCCTACTCAAAGTATATTTCAAAATTTCGCCCCGCCCTCTTCCGCCCCCACAAAGGACGAAAGTCTGTGGCGTATACAATGTTGAAGATACGAGAAAACTAAAAACGCAGAATTATAGCAAATGATCATTTCTATCAGAGTGTTGAATCTGGATCAGATCGGATCATTATTATAGCTACAATGAAGAAAACCATTTCTAAAGTCATCATTCCCTTTCGCTCTCTTTCACACGAGACCCCATCTGCTTTGCCCATTCGTATTTTGTGACGTCTAGTTCTCAGAGACTATAAGAGCTAGAGCAACCAAACTTTCTATCCAAACTCCTGTGATGTCAAAGCAGCACAAGTGTATTTCAAAATTTTGCCACGCCTCTTTCCGCCCCCACAAAGAACGAAAATCTGTGGAATCCACAATTTTTAAGATAAATGAAAACCAAAAACGCAGAATCATGGAAAATTACCAAATCTACCAGATTGTCGAGTTTGGATCATATCGGATCATTATTATAGCCACAATAAGGAAAATCATTTAGATTGGTTACGTAGATATGCGTTCCCTCTCTCTCTCTCACTCTTAACTCTTCCTCGTCTGCCTTGCCACCCAATGAGTAATAGCGATCACCGACAATCCTAACGCGAATCCTGCTGGCAGGCGTTCTCGCCTTCTCTTTTCTCCTTTTGACCTTAAACCATCACCCTCTCTCCATCCAACAAGCGCGATTGTCTGTCCATGTCTTACCACAATCACTGCCCTCCCTCATTAACTAATCAATCTGTCCCTTTCCCCTAAAGAAAGAGAGAGAGAGAGAGAAGATGCCTAACAATATCACATATCCAAAACAATAAGCGCCCGCTAAGGCAATGATTTATTTACATAAATATGTATATAAATGTATATATTATATGTACATATGTAAGTATTGATATGTAGGCATGTATTTATATGTATGGATGTATATATTTTAAAACCAATGGACATATGTACATTCATATGACATCATATAATACATATTTGCATATTCTGATTGAATGAGCCGGTATAGGTAGGGGAGGGGTACCTGTGATTGCATGTGGTCACTCTGTGAAAAGAAATAGAATTGTCCACCAAAGAAACTGCGAAATCAAAACAAAACTGGCAAGCACGTGCGCTCTCTTTCTCTCTGTTTCCCCTTCCATCTTCTGACCATGACCCTCTCTCATAAAGCAAAAGGGATGCGCGATGCGCTGTTTACATGTCTTAACAAGATCCCCCCTCCACTCTCGTCATCATAGTAAACCGTTTTTTAACCGTTACAGAAAGGGGAGGGGGAAACGCAAATGATATCGCTCTAAAAATGCATGTGGAAGGAATGAGAAAAATAGCCGTTACATTTGTTTGAGTTCTCTCTATCCCTCTCATTCCACTTGAGAACTCTCTGCTTCACTATCTGAACCAGTGTACACTAAGCAAGGTAGTCGCATAGAGAGCAGCAAAGAAGGTATTCGTAAGTGTCAAAATGACAGAAGAGAGAGAGTGAGAGACACACTCTCACAAATGCGTTGAACGAAAGAGTCTCAAAGGAGTAATTTGTACGTGCATGCATATGTATGTATATATAATAATATGTAATGACAATAATATGTATATATGGTAATCTTGCATAAAAAGCAATACGGCGGCGACATTGTAAATACGCAAAAAGTCTGAGGGAACACGAAAAAATCGTCCGCGGCGATGCTTCGCTCACAACTGTTCACAACAGACTGAATCGAAAGAAGCAAAACAGAGAGCGAGCGAGCCGATCCGACTACCTTGCTTAGTGTACACTGATCTGAACAAGAGCAGGCAGCCGTCGCTGATGAACAGATTGTGAATGTTGAGGGAAATAGTGCTGCGCTTAACACACAGAACAGACGACAAGTGGCCGATACTAACCGTCGGTCCAGACGTAGACGTAATCAAAGGTATAGGGCCAGAGAACAGAGTCAGAATACTGCCGGACATACAGTTAGACGAGAAGACGCACAGGTTAGAAGTCAGGAGCAAGCGACCAATACCATGCGTCGGTCCAGACGAAGACAGGACTTGGACTATAGGGCAACAGAGCAGGCACAGAATACAGTAGGACATACACAAAGACGAACAGACCCACAGATTAGAAATCAGGAGCAAGTGGCCGATACTGTGCGTCACTCCACACGAGACAGGACTGGGAATATAGGGCTAGAGAGCAGGAGCAAAATACAATAGAACATATAGTTAGACGAATGGACCCACAAATTAGAAGTGAGGAGCAAGTTGCTAATACTGTGCGTCGCTCCACCCGAAGACAGGACTGGGAATATAGGGCTAGAGAGCAGGAGCAAAATACAATAGAACATATAGTTAGACGAATGGACCCACAAATTAGAAGTGAGGAGCAAGTTGCTAATACTGTGCGTCGCTCCACCCGAAGACAGGACTGGGAATATTAGGCTAGAGAGCAGGAACAAAATACAGTAGGACATATAGTTAGACGATTAGACCCACAGATTAGACGTGAGGAGCTAAGGACAAATACAGAGAGGCGACAGCGCATACGTAGACATAATGAAAGGAGACGGATATAAGAAAGAGAGCAGGATAGAGTTCGTAGGGTCCAAGAAAGGAGTTTAGCTGATCGTAGGCGTATCTCGCGAGCGAGAGACACTCTGGGACGCCAATCTGCTCGTGTCTCAGCTCGACAGTCAGCAATTGACGCTGCCAGAGCTGTAAGTCAGAGAGTTAGCCAATATAGGAGGGATAGCAGTAATAGAGCTGAGCAAAATTTAAGAAACGCCTCCCAGATGCAGCAAGAACGAGCAAATACCTCCCAGGAGGATATTGCACATGTCGGACCTAGAATCAGGCTTAGTGGCCTAGAAGCTCTAAAAGTAGTTTATAATAGGAATGTAAAGCTGGGTCCTGATCAGGTTTGCCTTTCTTGTAAAGGCCTGTGGTTCCCCAAACAAATTTCCAAGATTCCTCGCGTCCTTTTGGAAAGTGATTGCGAGTTTAGTGCTGAAATTTTCGCTCTTGAAAGTCTTCTAGAATTCCCTTCTGACTGCCCAACATTAAAATTCTGCAGAACATGTTATACCAACATTAAGAAGCGTAAAGAGCCTAAGCTTTTCTTCATTGAATTAGATTTCTCTAAACTGCCCGACTGCTTAAAGGGGCTTACTCCATTAGAGGAACGACTGATTTCTCCTCGACTTCCATTTATGATAATTAAGCCATTATTGCCTGGGGGAAGAGGCCAAAATGCCATTAAAGGAGCAGTTGTTAACGTCCCTATTTCCGTTAGTGATATCGTGAAGGAGCTTCCACGAGCATTCCATGAAGCTCAGGTTATTCAGCTCCACCTGAAGCGTAGACAAGAGTATCTTCATGCCTTCATGGCTGAAACCATTAGACCTTCCAAAATTTTTGAAGCACTTCGTTATTTAGTTGGCACAGATTTGTATAAAAAGCACAATGTCATAGTTAATGAGCAATGGATCTCTGGCTTCACCTCCGATATTGTTCCTTTCGTAGCCTCTCAAGCAGACGCAGCCTTTTTAGAAAGTATCCAAAATAAAGATAGGAATGTAGACACAGAGCCAGCCAATCCCGACGAGGAGGTAGTGGCCGAAGAGCTCAACCCTGGTGGTCAGGAAACTCTGCTTGAAAATAACGTACCATTCGATGATAGGATTATAAAAATCGCACCAGGGCAAGGACAACGACCTCTTGATATGTTCTTAGATGTTGACTCGGAAGAGTTATCTTTTCCCACTATTTATGCCGGCGTCAAGAGACAATCTTCAGAAAGTTTTACAACCATTGTTAGATCAGAGCTTCGAAATGTAGATAGGAGAGGTTGTAGATCTGATAAACTGTTCTTCAATTACAAGAAATTAGAACTCATTAAGATTCGCAATAATATTTCTATCTGCTTACGTAAGCGGAGCACCTCCAGTGCAGTTACGGCAGCTAACGCTCTTAATGAGAATTTCCTAGGGGGACTAATTAACCACGATGAGGGATATAGGGTTCTTCGCGATATTCGCTCGTCTCCGGCTCATTGGGAGCAAGAAAAGAAGAAGGTTATGGCCAAGACTCGTCAGTTCGGCCTGCCGACTTTTTTCATCACTCTGTCTGCTGCTGAAACGCGGTGGCCAGAGCTGCTTGTTTTGCTCAAAAGCAATGTACATAGAGAGATCATTAGCGAAGAAGAAGCAATGAATCTACAGTACAACGAAAAGGAGCGTCTCATCAAGGCAGATCCAGTTACTTGTGCTAGGTATTTTGATCATAGGTATCGTGATCTTTTGAAAGTTATAAGGAATCGGGAGGGCATTTTCGGAGAAAATTTCGTCATCAAATTTTATTGGCGTGTTGAATTTCAACAAAGAGGTTCCCCCCACATTCACGGTATGTTTTGGCTGAAAGATTCCCCAGCAGTGGATTTTACCAGTACTGAGTCAATTTCAACAGTTGTAGCCTTCATTAATACACACATACTGTAGTAGATGTCACAGACTCAGAATTATCTCCGTATGTTGAATACCAAAAGCATAGGCATATAAACATGACATGTCTTAAAAAAGTCAATAGAAGTGGAAAAAAAGTTTGTAGATTCGGTATTCCAATGCCCCAAACGGAGATATTGAGTCCACTGCCGGAGGAAACTCCAAAACTTGATTTTCACCAAGGAAATTTTAGGAAAATTCAAGACCTACTGAATTCTGATCAATCCTCTGATATAATTGATCACCTGAGCATATTTGAGAATTTCCTTTCACACGAACAAGTGAGCCTCAATTACGAGGACTACAAATATGCAATATGTTCTGGTTTGAAGAAACCACAAATTTTTCTAAAGATGTCGTTTGCTGAGATTAGCGTTAATGCTTATAATAAGCACATTCTTTCCATACAAAGGGCCAATATGGATATCCAATTCATTTTAGACCCTTATGCATGCTGTAGCTATATAATAAACTATATAAATAAATCCCAAAGGGGTATTTCTAAGCTTATGCGCGAGGCGGTAAGAGAAGTGCAAGGGGGCAATTATACGATTAGGCAAAAGCTACAGCATATTGGTCACAAATTTATTTCTGGCACTGAGATATCTGCTCAGGAAGCCGTATATTGTTGTCTAGGTATTCCTTTGTCCGGAACTAGCAACAAATGCATTCATGTTAATACTTTCCCTCCAGAGCAACGAGTGCGAATGCTCAAATCCAAAAGCATCCTACAAAATATGAATCAGGACTCCACTGACATATTCGTGAAAGGATTGCTGGAGCGGTATGAACAGAGACCAATCAATCTTCAGGGCCTGTGTTTGGCCGATTTTGCAGCAAATTTTGAATTTAGTATAAGCGGGAAAAGAGTTGGCCAAAATAGCGATGATGAAGAGGACGAAGAAAATGAGGTAGGAGTAGAAGTCTTTCTCCCTCTCCGCGATAATAGTGGTTTTATTAGGGAACGGACCAAGCCATCCATTTTAAAGTATATGAGGTTTAACATAAATACAGATAGGTCTAACTATTTTAGAGCATTAGTCATGCTGTTTTATCCGTGGAGAGATGAGGAAAGAGATTTAGTGAGCGCTAATTGCGAGGATGTTTATAACAATCATCAGGATTTAGTTAGTTCAAATTTCCAAAAATACAATGCGTTAGCAGATTTAGAAGACGTGCTTAGGAGGGCCATGGAAGCCGAAGCCAATAGGGAGGAAAATGTAGGTGAAGAGGCGGTTGATGAGACCATTGATGAGCAGTTTAGGGCTTTACCGATTCCCGAAATAAGCTTTCAAATAAATGTTCTGAACTTGAATGACCAGGCAACGGATGAAGATAGGAGTATTCGATTAGTTAAGCTTCCTCCGATTGTTTCCCCTACGTTTTTAGCCAGTTTAATTAGATCGCTTAATTTGAAGCAAAAAGCTTATCTCACCCATGTTCTGCATAATGCGAGAAATACGGCAGTTTTTTATGAGTTTGTAGGTGGTGGCGCAAGCGTCGGCAAGAGTAGGACAATATCTACAATTTTTTAGACCATTTCCCAGGAGTTTAATCGCAGACCAGGATCTAACCCAGAAACTGTTAAAGTACTTCTGTGTGCTCCCACAGGAAAATCTTAATTTATGTCTTCATAAACTTTTAGGCTGCTGTAGTGAAATTTATGAATTCCTTTCAGAAAGGAATTTTAGGTCATTGTTAGGCTTGGACTCGTCCACAACCAATTGGGATACGCATATTGACTGGGCGTTTTGAAACATTTCCGATAGTAGGGCCACCGCGCGCACCTTTGAGACTATCTATAGTTATCATAGTGGAATTCTAGTTAATGTTAGAGAGGCAGAAAAATAGATTTGGATAGGTTTGGATAGGTCAGCGACCCGCCCCCCGTACGAACCGGTAGGAACCTGTAGGGGACGCGTATTCTTAATTATATTATTACTTTTAAATTTAATCTTTTATTTTGCTTAATATTTTTTTTCCGGGTTTTTATCCGTTTTCCGTTTTATTTTGTTAAGTTTATATTAAATATATTTATTATTAATCATTTTTACGTATTTAGGTATTCATTTTAGAATAGATCATTTTTTTTACGTATTTAGGTATTCATTTTAATAAAGATATTTTTTTTGAAGGATTGGAATCCTATTTTTAATTTTTTGGGGAACATGGAGCTTAAAAATGCTTTTAAAAGCAGCTCAAGTCGACTCGTAGGTCCCCAAGATTATATTTTGGCTAGAGTGACCCCATTGCATCGCGATGGCCTCCCCGTGGTGTTCCCTGGGTACCAATTTAATGTATTAAATTGTATTATTTGAAAATGGAAATCTTTATCGGACCACCCATAACAATTCACAGAGAATACAATCAGATTGCAATCAAACATTTTCGTCCATTAACTCCTCGTTACTGATTACGACACGCTGGAGTGACTAGGATAGGACTAGGATAAAAGGACGCGGAACATCGACCTGGAAACAAAAACAGCTCGACCTCACCCTGGCTGACCCTCTGTACTATGCAAATCAAATAGATAACGGACAAGTCTGACAGGCGACCAAAGCAAAAGTGTCAGCAATATATGTTCGTAAATGAATATCTCGTCATGGTACATTCGAGTATGCACATGCCCCAGCCAGCCAGTCGCTACTTCCTTTCCAAGTTTTATGACTTTAAGCGGCTTCGTTTTCCTATTCAGAGTGTTCTTGCGTCGTCCCTGATGGCTCAAAGATAGCATACAAACGAAGAAGCTGTAGCTGTAGCTGACTTGTCAATTTTGGTTAAAAAGGAAGAGAGCTCAGAGGCTTGTCCACAGTACGAGAATGTCTAAAAGCCGAAGAGAGGCTGGCATAGTTGCAATAATGACATAAATTGCAATAATCAGCTAAGACTAAAAAACGTTTTACTTGTTATGCACGTGAACTCTGGAGCAAAGACCTTTGCTTTGTGATGGACTGACTTACACCAAAAACATAATAAATAGTGTCCTGTCTTTATAATTTATTTAAATATACTTAAGCGTGGAAAATCGGGTTTTATTATTCACACCTTAAACACAATCAACAACACTACAAAACCGATCATTTCCACAAATTGTTCCGTATTAATTGAATTGAATAACACCCATAGCAAAGCTAACAATCTTGATAATGTCAAACCCGAACCGAACCCCCATTTAAGTGACCACAATAAATCTATTTTTTAAATCATTAATTAGCACATATTTATCCATATATGTATATAAACATAAAGTCACAGAAGGCAAAAATCCGAACAGAATCAGAAATTATTGTATAATTAAAACGAAAACTAATAAAATTACAGAGATTTTATCACGACAAAAAAAGGAAATGATGTTGACGGTGTCGCGCATGTGCACACAGCAAACACCGTGACATATAATCATTTTAACTTAATTTTCAATGCGAAAAGGACCGTAACATTGACTAATCATAAGGGACGGCCGAAAGGATAATTTTTAATTCAACTAAAATAGGGCAAATCAGCTAAATCAACACAAAACTCATTTCCAACGGCAGCCCAACAGGCCATGACGCCAGCTTTAACGAGGGGGAACGTTGTGAGCCGCGGCAAAGGCCGCGGCTCTACCTTATACCCGGTACTCAGTCAGTATATACATATGTACATACATAAATTTATGAGCTTCCGATTTATGAAATTTATTATATGTTCGCAAAAGGGACGAATTAAATTTTGGGCAAAAAAAATATTTCAAATATAAAAAAATGAAGTCAAAACATTTTTGGAATTATTATACATGTTTCCATATCTGCTTCTAAATTTCTACACGACATGTATAACTACATATTTGAGACATACAAATGTTTGCGACAGAGAGAGAGGGAAGGAGTCAGCGCTTGGCGGGCGTTGCGTAGCCACTGAAATTTAATTTGTTTCTTCTGGCCATAATATTGATCCGATCTGATCCATATTCGTCAATCTGGTAGATATGGTAATTTCCCATGATTCTGCGTTTTTGGTTTTCTTGTATCTTAAAAATTTTGGATTCCACAGATTTTCGTCCTTTGTGGGGGCGGAAAGGGGCGGGGCGAAATTTTGCAACACATTTGGAGTAGTGTGATCACACAGGAGACTGGATAAAAAACTTGGTTGCTCTAGATTAAATGGTCTCTGAGATATAGGCGCAAATGAAGACGGACAGACGGACGGACGGACAGACAGACATGGCTATATCGACTTGGCTATTGATGCTGATCAAGAATATATATACTTTATGGGGTCGGAAACGCTTCCTTCTGGGCGTTACACACAACCGTTATCCCCACAAATCTAATATACCCCTATACTCTTCGAGTACCGGGTATAAAAATGGGCATTTCTGGTCATTTCCGCCCGTCCCTCTGTCTGTTTTGTATATATATCCGTCGCCCGTTTAACTGACTGCCATTTTCCCACGGCGTCAAGCGCTATCTTGTTTTGCTGATTAGCTGTCACGAAGCTGTGACGAAAAGAAAAAAATGAATTATTATCGCGTTGCGTTTCAAATGTTGACAGAGATTTAAATTATTTGTAACAAAATCAAGGACTTCTAGGACTTTCCGAATCACTTCTCCTTCAGTTCATGCCCTAAGGGCGTTCTGCTGATTTGATTATCACGCAGCAGAATATACTCTACAAAAGAAAAAACAAACTTTGTTTGTAATATTCGCTTTTAAGCGAGTTGTTTTGGCACGAATTGGTCTAGTATATTTACAAAATTCGTTCAAAGATTTTCAATACCATTATATCGTCTGCAGTAAAGCAGTAAACTCGTTCTTCCATCATGTGTCTTGTCTCACTTATTTTAAATAGTCATGACTTTACTCATAATAAGGAAAGGAAAACTAATAGGAAAAATTAATAAGCTTTTCTAATGACGGTGTCTTGTAGTTCATTCGTTGTGAAGGCTAGAGCTAAAAATTTACCAAGAGGCGGGACAAATCCCAGTTCCATGGCACGGCCTAGGAATCGCCGTAGTGTAGTAGTGATTACTTTTAGTGGCCGCTTGCCGATGCGATATAATTAATACTCAAGGATATGGTTTCAATATAGTCCAGTTGTCAAAAAAAAAAAATAGTATCCATAGTCAAATTTGAGGCTTAGATCATTTTCACATGGGTAATCATTGATTTATTGACAATTTCCTTTTGGACGGTATGAGCTACTCTATTACGAATAATATTATGGTTTCATAAAATTAATTTTTTTTATTTTTTATTTTTCTTTCCACTCCACTGGGCTCTATTTATGTTTTTTTCATGACTTTCGGTAATTTTTGTTGAACAACTTTTGCCACGGACAAGAAAAGCATGGTTGGATGTCGCTTGGATGTCTCGTTTTGGCCCATTTTACCCTCCTCCGTTCTCTATTTTTCTCTATATTTCGTGGTTCGTGGTACTCCTTTTTGTTTGCCTTTTACCTCAAGCTTTTTACAAGCTTTAATGTTTTCCACTTGTAGCATTAATTTCTGCTGTGTAAGCAGATAAATTGCAAAATGTCAAAAGATGCTGACAGTCACTGGCATTAATACGGATACCACGTCGTTTTCCGGAACCTGACCCCTTGATGTCAAGTTGAGAAGTCCATCAAGTGGGAAAGTAAATTTGAACACTTTATAAATGGTGTTTGGTCCTCAATCCTTAAATCTTTTGAGAAATTATTGAGTCATTGAACTGTTTACAATAGTAGATGCGAAAACGTACTTATTGCCCCTTTATTTTAATCAAAATTTATTTGTCTTTTACATGCCATTTACATCATTCTTTATAGTTTGAGTAGACTTTTGATTGGTGCAATTTTCGTTTTCAGAAAACTTATCACTTTCCTCTTCTGTAACGCTCTTAGAAACACTATCGGACTCTTTCTTTTTTGGCAAACGCCAACTAAGCAGATTAGACCCTGATTGAAAAGCATTCTGAATACTAGCACTGTCGTGCATGTTCCAAATGCATTTGGCAAAGATATTGGAGACATCAATGATGTGGAACTTTGGATTCTTGGCCATTTCCGCAGGCTGGGGAATGGTATTCGTACAGACAACAAGCTCAAATAACGATTCACTGAGTTTCTGAAGAGCCTGACCCGAAAATACTCCATGAGTAACGATAGCGTAGATTCTTGACGCTCCGGCATTATTCAATCGCTCGGCGGCTAGGCATAGGGTATTACTTGTGTCTGCTAGATCATCCACAACCACAACGACCTTGCCCCGAACGTTTCCAACAAGTATCATGTCATGCACCTTGCTGGCCTCCCGTCTCTGCTTATGGAACAGTGCCATGTGAGTGCCCAGCTTGTGGCTGATGTCGGTGGCCGTTTTGACTGCTCCTTTGTCTGCACCCACAATCACCAGCTCAGTATAGTCGGGGATAAATCGTTTAATCCATGATTCGATGGCAATATCTGATTGTAGATTGTCGCAAGGTATATCAAAAAAACCCTGCAGCTGAGGTGCATGCAAGTGCATCGTCAGGACACGATTAACGCCTGCTACAGATAGCATGTTGGCTACTAGCTTGGCCGTTATGGGCTGTTTCCACGAATCCATTTTATCCTGCCTAGAATAAGGAAAGAGTGGCATCACTGCCGTAATAGTGTTGGCCGATGCGTAGCGACACGCCTGTACCATAATCAGAAGCTCCATCAGCATGTCATTAATCGGCTCGCAGCTGGTTTGAACTATATATACATCCGCTCCCCGCACTGACTCGAGCAGCTCGAACCGTATCTCCCCATTGGGAAACTTCGCTCGCAACACTGGATGCAAGAGTAGACCCAAGCTCTCGGCCACCACAGCTGCAAAGTCGCAATGCGATGAGCCCGATACCACCACCAGGCGGTGCATTAAATTAACAGGAGTAAAAATTACGAGTAAATAAATTTTGATGAAACAAGAAATTTTGAAGCTCTGTTATGTAACGAAAGTGAAAGGCCCCGCCTGCTTAGATTGAAATGCAATGGGTAATGTGTGAACTGTGGTCTGCCATGAGCATTTGAGAGAGATTTGAGATAATTAGTCGATTTATTTGTGTAAGTAAGACCACGGCTTATCTCATAACTTAGTTACTACCCCATGTTGGCTGACCCGCAACAATTATACATATTAAACGGTCCTTAGGCTGATCAATGTTCGGTGTGAAAGAGATGAGAGAATGAGAGATTAAAAATGAGATTAAAAGGAAAGCACTAGATACACATTGGTCAAGTAATATGTACATATAATGAAATTGTAAAATTTTAAAATTTGGTTTCAGTAGTTGAGTGGGCATGCCAAGGACTCATACGTGAAAACGATCTCAGCTCTGTTATAATTTAGGTCTTAGGATATCTTTTCCTGCTGTGTTACTTTTTCCTCTTTTTGCTGTCCCGTTGGCACTTGAATATTTGTGAGATTTACATACATTTTGATGAGACCCACTTTCCCTACGGCTAATGTTTATTTCTATTTCCATTTTTTCACCTAGCCTCAATATGGCGGAGACAGCGTGCCCACTCCAAAGATTTTTAGATTCATGCTTCCTCGGCGTAAATTATCAAAAAGTCTCCAGTTGCGCTTAAGCACCAACGCCTGTACCCAGCATTTGATCCTCCGCCCTCTGTTTTTAAAGTCTTCCCACTACTCAGAAAAGGAAATTTAAACTAGTGTGGGTATGTAATTAAAGGAAAAATTCTAAAATACAAAAAAAAAATAAGAAAATTTAATCAAAAGGTACGAACAGAGAAAAACTTGTTTTTATTTGATATGGGAGGCATATTATACTCTAATATGCCCTGGTCGATATTCAATGCTGCTGCCAGTATCATGATATACTTTTCTGTCAAAAATATTGATTGAATTATTTATTCCACCTAATTATTTTACTTTTTAAAAGGGTATCAGGACCAAAGACAAAAGTGCCGGCTTAAAAGGCAACACTGTCGTTAATGAGTTCTGAGTCCGGAGAGACAACCCGCAGTGGGAATGTCGCGAGATACCAGCACGGCGTGCTTTTAAAAACCGCAAAGGACGCAGTGACCTTCGCTTTTGACTTAAAACCCATTTGCATAAGCACGGGAAGAGAGCTGGGCTCCTATGCTCAGTAGGATGGTACGTTCTTTAACGATAGGCACGACATGTGGGCGCCGGGTCTTGGGTTCTTGAGTGCTGACCGTCCAAGCGTTGCGCTGTGCACCGTCAGGGATGACGAAAGCCACGTTCCACATTGCGCTACCAACCAGCCGATGCAGAGCGATGGCCATGTGCATTATTGTTTTACCAGCTCGCAATGTGTTTCTCTTAATTTAAAAGCATTTGCGATTCTGCCGTATTGACACAAACGTTGAAAGTATTAGACAGTGGAACACAAAAAAGAGAGAGCAAGGAAAGATGGAAACAGATAAACCGATTGAACAAAAATGTATCTGAAATTTAATTATGGAAACTGTTGCAAGGGAATGTATTTTTATGTGCATATAATGAAAAAGGACTGAAAGATGCAGGAAAGTCCATTTAAGAGCGTTTCGTTGCATTATTATTTTATTTTCATAGAATTATATTTTCATAGGCCATAGAAATGCCAATAGAATGCTCATGAAATTCGCACACGAGGATGATGAAGATGGCGACAACAGTTGCAGAGGAAATATGTACATATGTACATATAGGGAACATGCAAATGTCTTTAACTAAAACTATGTGTGTCTGTGCGGTTTGTTATTGATGTGAAGCCAGTATTTGCCCTGCAGTACGGGCCATCGCTTACAAATGTGCTCACACATCGATTTCAGTGTGAGCACCCCAGATGACATAAGTGATGTGCCGCGGAACGATGAACTGCTTACGTTAACATTGCGATGTCCTAGGAGCATAGGGGATGACATGGTCATCGAGAAGTGCGAAAATAGAAGGCATGCTATAAGTGATGATTTTCTCAAAAAAATAAGGCATACTGTAAGTGATGATTTTAGCCGAAAAATAAGGCATATGATATGATGAGCAATGGTTTTCTTGAAAATGTAAGGGATATAATAAGTGAAGATTTCAAATGAAAAAGTTAGGCGTATGTATATACATAAGTATGCAGTTATTTTCTTTTGCTTTTATTTAAAATTACAATTATATACATACATGAATATGTATGTCATTTTCGGGGATCCCTGAGGCTCGTTCGGCAACTTCAATTGCGTCGCTACTGAAATAATATGGATTAATTTATTATGTTTTTGTTTCGTTTTTTGACTTGTAAGGACTTACTTTCCATGTTCTTCCAGGATGAGCCTGTCCCCATTGTGTTCCGTATTTTTTTGATCTATTAATAAAAACATTATTCTATAAAATACTATTAATTTGGTCGCAATCACATCTATAAGAAAGGAAAGATCGAAATTCCAAAAATATGTTCGATTTGCACAAGAATTGTTTTAACAAAAAGCAATGCTCACTGTAGATCAGCGGTGTTCTGTGCATTTAATCCTACAACAAAAACAAAACACGCGCCAAAATATGTACCTGCTTGACACAGACCTCGCATATAAGGGTTATTTTCCTGTTTTTGTTGTTGGACTGCTTAAAATTGAAATTTCGTGCCCACAGCAGATTATGCATTCACATTATTCTTCTTTTAATCCATACTATACATATTAGTCGGAGCATAAGGACACAACAATTAAAGAGCATAAAGAAGAATAAAACCTTCCACTTCCTTCCACTTCAAAAAACCCCCAGTGAGCGGCGCCCATGGTTTCTGGTTCGCCGCCTCCTTATGACATATTCTGCATGCAAATTCTCGCCTCTACGAAGTCAGCATTGGCTCGCTGCATCACTTCTGGCATACCTCTGCGGAACAACAACACAGTGCCGCTTCTTCGCTCTGCGCTTTGTCCGATATTCGCACGGTTGCTGCTGGTATAGGCGTCGACGCTCTTGCTTGCGCTCTATTTCAACGAAGTGCGCCTCTGACATCGTCGTTACAACAAAATTCGACAACGCATGTCTTCGTGGGCTTGGCTTGCGCCGTTGCTGCCCTCGACACTTGGGGAGAGTCAGTAGCCCGTCGTTCGCTTGCAAATGGAGAACTCTCTTCGCCCACAGTACCCAGTATGGATCTCCCCGCCGCTGCCCCGCTTAATCGTCTGGTCGAGGAAGGTGTGCTGCGGTTTCGGACTACTGCGTTTGGGCATTTTTTACGCACGAGCCGCGCCCCTCTTGCCGCTTGTGATATGCCAAGCCCTTCTCAGGATTATGCTTCCGTGCCCTCGGGCCGTTCAGCACTGCTACCCTCCGTGATCATGCCCATGGAAGGAACCAAATCCTTAAGCATCTACTTTCAGAATGTAGCGGGCATGCGCACCAATGCTCAGGCTATATATTTTGCAACCGCTGTGTGCTATTTCGACGTCATCGTCTTGGTTGAAACCTGGCTCAACGACAGCTTCTTCGACAGCGAGTATTTTGACCCCAACCTTTTCCAAGTGTTTCGTAAGGACAGAGATTGTGCCAAGACGAATCGCTGCAGAGGGGGTGGGGTCATTGTGGCCGTTAGACGCACGATTCAATGTGATCCCATTTGTCTCTTGGATGGAGACACTATGTTGGATCACATTGGTGTGTTGGTGGCCGGACAGTCGGAGGCTCTTGTAGTCAGCGCATCGTACATTCCGCCGTGTAGTAGCTATGAGGTCTACAAGGCGCATATGCGAAATATTACCAGCATGCAAATTAAATTATTGCGGTGGCGGATTCTGTTTTTAAAAAGTATATTTTATTTCACAACACGTATTAGAGTTTAACAATGACTTATAACAGTTAGTGAGGTTTGGTTTACATTTGCTTAAGGAACGGTTAAGGATCGGCGCGTACTTGCGGGTTTCGAATTAAAGTGTAACTGTTCTGGTTTGATTCTGGATCAAGACTGGCTAACCATTTGCATCTCCAAAATCATGAAACCTCTTTTGGTTCTCTCTTGAGGACAAATTTCTTATAAACAAAAGGACTGACTCAATTTCGTCATCCAACTCGAGACTTGAGGATATGGTCAAATGCAGAAGCTCGCAGAGAGCCGGGCGTTCGAATGTTTACGAAAACCGGGTGTTCAATTGTTTATGAAAGCCGGGTATGGGCTGAGAGTATTATTCCAATTTAGGCGGGTGTGAGAACAGTTCGATTTTTAATTAAGTGGATTTTAAATTAAGTGCGATCCAAAGGCACAGATTGAGTTTGGATCTGGCGAAGCCAAATATTGTTGTTTGGATCTGGCGAGGCCAAAGATTGTTTACAAAATTGTAAGGGGCAAAGATTGAGATTGAATCTGGGAAAGCCAAGATATTGAATCTGAGGAACCCAAAGATTGTTTATAAATCATATAAGAAGCTAATGGAATTGGGTACGTTAACTTGCATGCTAATTTAAAAGACCGTCAGCATCTCTGCGTTATTGGCGACTTCAATTTGGGGTCGTTGGTGTGGTCCGCCGATCCGCAGTCGTCGGCTATGATCCCGAGCAATGTGCACTTGCAGCAGGAAATTCTTTGTTTGGATGATTGTTTTAGTGTGGGCTTAACCCAAGTCAATAATGTATTTAATAGGTTAAATAAGATTCTAGATTTAGTTTTCGTTGGACCTGATGTCGACTGCCGTGTAACGCGCTGTGAACACCCGATTGTAGAATGCGATATGCATCATATGCCATTGCTACTAGCAGTTAAATTCATTTGTTATTCGCCTCGAGCGGAACTTGATTCTCATTATTATTTTACTGATGTAAGCCTGAATGCTATACGGGATGACATGTTAAATGTAAACTGGGCGTCTGTTCTATTGTATCCTAGTGTTGATACTTGTTATAGCGTTTTCATTGAAACTGTTCGTCATTTTGTTGGTAAAAATGCTTCCAGAAGAGTGCGTGGCTCCTATAGGCTACCGTGGTATACGAAGGGGCTCGTTAGGTACAAAAATCTGCGCAATAAGTTTTTTAAGCGTTTTAATAGGACCCGGGACCCTGGTGATTGGGACAGGTATGTGCAGCATAAACGGGAGTTTTCGTTTCTCAACAAATTTTTATATAATCAATATATTGCCGACGTTGAGAGGGGGCTCAAACTTAATCCCAGGTAATTTTGGCTTTTTATAAACTCTAAGAGGTCAACGAGTGGTCTTCCCTCAGCTGTGTATCTTGGTCTCTGTAGCGCTAATACTGACAGTGGCATAGCAAACCTTTTTGCTTCTTTTTTCAGGTCTAATTTTGAGCCATGTGCGACGTGGCATGATTCGGATATCCTTGACTCCATCCCTTCGGTTGTTAATATTGGCACACTTGATATATTGGAGGGGGACATCTTGGAGGCTATTGCTGACTTCGACAATTCTAATAAGCCCGACAGTGATGGTATTTCTGCCTTCCTGCTTCGCAATTGTGGTGATGCTTTTTGTGCGCCGTTGAAAATTCTTTTCATGAATTCCTTGTTAGCGGGTCGGTTTATTGGTAAGTTGAAAGCTGCCACAGTCACTCCTGTTTTTAAGAAAGGCTCGAAGAATAATATCTCTGATTATAGACCAATTGCCAAACTTAGCAATATCTCAAAGCTTTTTGAGCGTATCATTGCCAAAAAGATTACTTTTCTCATGAGGTCATACATTAGCCCAAAGCAGCATGGTTTTATGCCGGGTAGATCAACAACTACGAACCTGATCGCATTCAGTAATTTCTGCACACGTGCCTTTGAAAAGTACTCTCAGGTCGATGTTGTGTACACTGACTTTGCTAAGGCCTTTGATAAAGTCTCCCACTGTGCTCTAGTAGCCAAGCTACATCGGTTGGGTATTAATTCGAGCTTGCTCAGTTGGTTCATGTCATATCTTGAGCAGCGAGAGTATGTTGTATTGGTGAATGGAAAGCAGTCGGACCCATATTTGGCTACTTCCGGCCTTCCACAGGGCAGCGCTCTTGGTCCGCTGCTGTTCTCTATTTTTATCAATGACATATGTCTTAGCATTCGAGCCTCTGAGTATTTGCTTTACGCTGATGATCTCAAGATTTTTCGCTCTGTCAAATCATTAGCGACAGTATCCTTCTTCAGCATGACCTGGATGAAGTTGCTCGTTAGTGCACACGTAATTTGCTCCCACTTAATATTAGAAAATGTTATTTGGTTTCGTATGGCAAGTGTACATTTAAAGTCCTGACCTCGTACTCGATAGATGGCCTTCCGCTCTTAAAGCAGTCGGAGATACTCGTTCTAGGCATCTTGTTTGATTCCAAATGTTTGTTTGTGGAACATCTGAATTACATTTTGCCGAAAGCTTATGCCATGTTTGCCTTTGTTACGCGCAACTCATCCCAGTTCAACGATCCATACACGAGGTTAAGTCTATATTCTTTCCTCGTGCGCTCGCGCCTTGAATATGCTTCAGTGGTTTGGAACCCTACTGGGGTTGGTCAGATTGCGCGCATCGAGAGATTGCAGTTTGCTCTCCAGCCTTTGCAGTTTGCAGTCCCATTGCCATCCTAAGAGTGCAGATGTCGCCTTGTGCATCTCTCCTCTCTCGAGGATCGTAGGACCATTGCGGCTCAAATCTTTATTTATGACTTGGTAGTGGGGAATATTGATTGCCCTGACCTGCTTAATAGGATTGGCTTCAATACGCCTGCCAGGAGCCTTAGGGACCACGCACTCTTTGCTATTGATCTCCACCGGAGCAATTACGGAAGTAACGAACCTATATGTAGGGCTCTTCGCCAGTATAATGCGCTGCCAGCTGGGATGCGGTTCGACTTCTGCCATGGGAAATCAGCCGTTAGACGATTGCTGTCTGATTTTCTCATGTTTCATTGTTAATTGTTTTTTTGTTGATTTCTTTGTATTATTTAAGATAGATGTAAGTTAGTTTAGACAGTTAACAACCGTTGGCCAATAAATAAATAAAAACAATGTGAATGCAGCGATACATTGAACTCAGTTTTTTCACAATTTCACAAATTTCATATTATATACAACTGATATTTTCATTATTTACCACACGTACATCACATTTTGTATATATAAACAATGCACTTACCTGGTAATAATAAATAGTTAATATAGATATTTTTCACAACATCACTGAATTTTAGCTTCCAACACAATCCAAGCTTCCGCACAATTGTAACAATGTAACGTAATAGCAAATGCATGGTGAACAAAGCAAGAATGCTCTGCCGACGCTGGCGCAAAAGAGCGAAAAGAAAAAAAAACCCAAATTCTCTTGTACTTTGCACGATCGGCAGAGCCGTTCTATTACGATCGCGCGGAAAAGAAGGAAACAGAGAAAATAAAGGGTTTGGTTTAGCGGGCGTCAACGCCTAGATGACATTGTCGTTGACATTCGTCATCGCTCACGGCTGGTACTGCAGGGTTACGATGCATATACATACATATGTAATTTATTATTTGGTCGCAAAAAGGGACAAATTGAATTTTAGCGGAAAAGAAAAATTTTAATATTTAAATCGAACCCTTTGAGAGAATTTTATTTATTAGTTGTTATCTTATTGCACTTTTGCTAATGTATGTTTTTACATCTGTCTTCTCTACATTTTACCATTTACATCATTACATATGAGCCTATACATATACGGCTCGTGGTAGTGTGTGCGAGAGAGAGAGAGAGCGAATGAGTAAGCGCTTGTTAGGCGTTGCATAGCGACTGAAATTTCCGTGGTTTCTTCTGGCTATAAAAATGATCCGACCTGATCTAGATTCGGCAATCTAGTATATGGGTCATTCTCCATAAGTAGTTCTGCTTTTTTTGTTTTATCGTATGTTCAAAAAAGTGGATGGCACAGATGGACTACCTCATGAAACTTATCATTGTGATGCACATGTTTTATTTGTTAGTACATACAACGTTGTGATCAGGAAAAAACTTCAATATTTTGTGCCGAATTTAGCGATAACAAACAAGAAGCAGATATTTTACAACTCATAACACGTGGAACTTCGCTAAAAAAAACGTCGCATATAAAAAGTGTGCAAGTGTGACATTTCATTCAAAAGTATACAGTGCCGCTCAACTGAATAGGTTTGAAAAATATTTCTTCTATTTTTTTTTCTCTCTTTGTTCCTATGGCATTTTTTCCTTCTTTCCTTTTTGTTTTGAAAATTCATTTTTTTACTCATAACATGACAAAAAAATGTAACGGGTTCATCTGATTAGGTTTGACAACTTTGACTTCACTTTTTGATTGACTGCGTGATTGAAAACATATAATTTCTTTGGTCTACTTAGGGGAGTGTAAGGTATGTATTGAGGTATTTCCATTTTGAGCACCGGGTTTTTGTCTTTAGACAAGAAAGGAAAAAAGAGCGTCTAAAAGAAGAACAACATCGGAGCAATCCACAGGCAA
Source organism: Drosophila algonquin (assembly GCA_035041765.1). Lineage (NCBI taxonomy): Eukaryota > Metazoa > Arthropoda > Insecta > Diptera > Drosophilidae > Drosophila > Drosophila algonquin. The sequence goes on from JAWNKY010000888.1 coordinate 193,689, forward strand.
AAGAGTGAAGATCGAAAAAGAAGAAGAAGATGCTGATCGAGATTTTCAATATAAGTTCTTTCTTCTTCTGTTATTTTTCATTATTTCCAATAGTTTAAATAAATGATTTTCAGATCTACATAATGTTTTAGTTCATCAGCCACCATACCTTACAATTTTCAAAAATGCAAAAAATTAATGGTTTGCGCGAAGAGCTGCAAAATTGCATTTCATTTAAATTTAAGCAACTGCTTCTGACAGAAATATGCTCAATAGATGTTAGCAAATGCCTGCTTTTGAAATTTTGAAAAATATTGATTTTTGAGTGAGGGAGAAGCAAAAATCAAAGTGTCCGCCACTATACCTTACACTCCCCTACATATGTACATACATATGGTATGTATATACTTGTAATTATATTTACATTTTGTTTAGGCAAAAATTATACTTTGAAATTCAATTAAAAAAGAACCATGTCCATTGGGTAAACTAACACAGCCATACCCCAAACACACAAAATTTTAGTGGTGGGCAGGATTCCAGGATCTTCTCCAAAAAATAACGACTATTTATGAAAAAAAACTATTTACGAAAATAAAAATGTTCAAAAAGAAAACCATCAGATGTGATCAAATCTGCAAAAGATGCTACAGCATGTGATAGAACTATTGTTGCTGATGAATCTGCTACTTTGATGGTAAACGCTGCAATGTTAGACTCGAATTATTACTTCCAGCAACTCATCAAATGTAATAGACCGAAAAAGTTCGCAAAGTTTTGCAATGTATTCAACGAGATACAATTTTAATGGCTATTTATTTTGACGCTAGTAAGGACAAAACTCTATTTATAAATAGGATAAGATTCTACGTGTATACATCGGAACAGCTAAGCCAAAACAGCCCTCGAAAGAACTGGTCACTTTCGTCATGCAAGGATATGCACCAACCTGGTTTGACATAAAAACAATGTGATCTTGTAAATATGGTCCCGTTCACACTTCTAGCATTGTTAAAATATGCTCATGTTTGAGAGATGGTCTAAAGAGTATTGTCTTGAAAACCCTACAGGAAATAGGATTTCGCACATTCAACAAATATTTTATTGGTTATGTTGCAAGATAATGCATCTCATATACATAAGTGAACTGGCTATTCGACAAATACTGAAGTCGCAATAAGAGGCAAAAGTAATATAAATTAGATATTTTCTTCTTCCGAAACTTCAGATTCATACGTCAGAGTAATTTAATTAAATATATTGGGCGAAAGATCAGATATCAGAGAGAAATTGAGAACTGGATTTCACCAGTTATTAATTTCCCACAAGTTGGTAAGTTTTCATTTCCCACTCAAGCATCTGAAAGATGTGTCAAGCTTGTGATAGAGGGTTTTTTGTCTGTCTGTGAAGCAAAAGGAATTTGTTCAACCAAAATAAAATATAAAATATTCCTTTATTAAAATTTATTTAATTCTCTTTTTTTATTTATTTTATATTAATAATTTGAATAATATACACACCTGATCATAATAATAGGTACACTCATCTACTTAAAGTTTAACTTAACAGAACATTTTTGTATTCAATATTTTAAACCTAAAATTTGTTCTCAGCTATTCTTTTAGTATTTGTTTTCAATAAAATAAACTTTAATATAATGTAGGATCATGCTAATTTAAGAAATAGATCAATTTCTTACTCAGAGTCAATGTCTGGCTGATCAAAATAATAGGTACACTTCAAGTGTTGGTATGAAAAAAATCTACTAACTGCTTATTTATATTTATTCTTTGCTAAATTAGTATTTACTAGTAAATATCTTATGTGTCCAGCTCTATTTCGGGCTACCTTTACTACCTTTTTTTTGTCATACTTTTAATAATCGTATGGCAGGTTGCTATGGGTGTCTCATACCACAATTCTTGGAAGCCCTGCATTAATATTTGCTTATTTAATAATGAAAACTTAGCAAATGTCTTTCTTTAATCTCCCTACAAGCTTTCGATTGAATTTAAGTCAGGAGATTGACTAGTCCTCTTCAAAACGTCATTTTTTAAGTCCTCAAAAAATTTGGTCAAAAGCATCGATGTGTGCTTTGGGCCGTTTATTTAATGAAATAACCAACGAAAAGGCATAATTTCTTAAGCATATGGTAGTATAGCACTATCCAATATAGATTTGTACACCTCAGCGTTCAGTTTGTTCGTGTTTTTCGAAAAGTGGACGTACGCCGCACCAGGAGAAGCAGGCCTGGTGCATTAACGTGCTACCTCAATGTTTGACATATTTTCTTGTGAAACGTGGATCAAATTTCTTTAATTTAGGGCGTCGTACATTGTTTTCATAATCATTCCCAATTAAATTTATTTTAGTTTCGTCGCTCCATAAAATGCTTCTCCACTATAACTCTCCTGCTCATCCTGCCGGATTCTTTGGGAGCATTAGCAAAAGTTTGACCCATCGTTATATTTTTTTGGCGGATAAGTGGGACCTTCCGTGCTATTCTCCCTGGAAGGCTGGCTTGTTCTAGCCGTCTACGAATTGTTGGAGCCTCAACTTCTTGTCCTATTTCTGCTGCATTACTCTTTGACTACTTATATCGGTCCTTTTTGCTCAAGGAAACCATGTAGTGGTCAAGTGTTTGGATTGTTTTCTGTGGCCTTACCCGAGTTTCTTGACTATATTTCCATTTTAACACATTTCTAACAAAATTAGGAGATATTTGCATTAGTTTGGCTAATGGCCCGAAGAGATTTGCCTTCTTTTTACAGACTAAGAGCCAATCGTGCTTCTTCCTGTTTACAATGAGACTTTTGGCCCATTCTTGCAAGAAAAAAAAAATTATTTGTTTATATTTTCACTGTAGCTAAATGAAATGTATCTTAAATGGCTAAAAAAGAAAGAATTTCAATTTACGAGCTAGGATCATCGATTAACACCAACTATTCATATATGTATATCCAACTTCCAAATAATAATTGTGTCATTAATAAAAAAAATTGTTACTTGAATAAAAAGGCCTGACAAAATACCGCTAACTCGTGTTTCTCCCAGTTGCAAAATTTCTTTAAAACTATTTCAGCGAAACTGTTTCCCAGAACTTGACTAAAGAAAATCGGGTAAAGATCTCTTGGAAAAACCATAAAGAAAGTTTCCACGGAGCCCATGCTTTACAATTTGGAGTATTTCTGCCCTTCTAATCCCTTAGATTCTGCCCGCAAGTGGTTTTAACTTTAACTGTGTCTTAGCACCTGAAGAGGGGCGAACTAGACGCGGCTGGCAAATTTCCTTTCAAGGCTGATATTATACATATATACGTACGGTATTCATTTGGGACCATCATCATCGCGGCCTCAGCGACATCGTCGCATTACGTAAAAGCGCTTTTACGACTACATTTGAACACTTATGCACACGCACATTGAGAGACAGAGAGAGACAGCTAACAGGTTAGGTGCGACCAGAGATTTAAACGTGTGCAAAGACGTGAGACAGAGAAAGAGACAATAAAGCTTAGCGACGCAGCGACGAGGCATGGTCTCTCTCATTTCAGTTCTGTATTTTTTGTTTCCTTTTAAGAATTTACCAATAAGCCGCGACATTAAATGGCTTTTCAGCTTTATAAAAAGTCGTTTGGAATACTCGTATTTCTCTTATTTTCCATTCCTGTTTTCGTATTAAAAAGTCATTTTCGATTTTCACCAATTCAATAATAATGCCACTCTGCTAGGTTATTAAAATTTCGCACAAATATTCATGCTGACTTTGACTTCTGTGGAGTTTTCCTTTCATTGGGACGGGACGCTTGTTTTCGTTTTGTGTACTTTTTTAGGCACCAAAATGTCAGCGACACGTTTCCACTAGCGACAATTTATCATAAATATGCATGGGCACATACATAACCTCGTACGTAAATGTGCTGCAAATACATATAAATCCAGGTCTTGTGTGGAGCTGCCTTCGGCGTTATGGAGAAAGCTCCAAGCGCCCTTGCGCGGCTCGCTCGCCTCTTGTTTATGCCGCTGTCAGCGCTCGTTTAATTCAACATTAACGCCTTACAGTAGTCCGGTCCGAGAGGTGAACCCCGCTTGCCACTGTTGCTGTTGCGACGTCATCGTCGAGCCAGAACCTTTGTGCGCTCGCGTCCATTTTCACACGCCTTTCCAGGTCGTTCTTCTGCTGTTTAGCGTGGATTTTTTCCAAATTGTCAAACTGTCAAATAAATTACACGGGAAAACGTACAAAAGATCTGACGCAGTTGGGCTTTCTCGGTGGAGCTCAACTTTTGTGTGGCACATGCATAGGCACATTAGCAAATTATGCTTCTAGTCTTTGTGGCTGGCTTCGGTCGGTTGTCGGTTTGACACACAAAAATGAGTTTTTCAATTTTTTAGGACTCGGACGATAGGGGCGCAACAAACATAAAAACTTATTTCCTTTTTGGTTATGGTGTGATTATACATACATATGTATATGGATGATATATATTATAAAAGCAGGTGTCATCAAAAAGGTACGCAAAATCTAAACAATTTTGCTTGTTGGTTGATTGATGGCTGATTACACTACATACTTATGTACATACATACGATTTATGGACTACTTAATATTTTCATGGGGAGGAATTATATTCCCTGCCAATGGGGGGAAATACAAGGAATATATGTATACAAAAAAATTTTAAAAAAAAGTTTGAGCAACGGTCAGTACATATGTACATACATACAACACCACTGCCAGTACCAGACTACTCAAAAGGTTTCGGTACATGCGAATTCTCTACAGCAAATTTAAAGACTTTTTTGGTCATATTGAGGCATCAGCACACACTAGTACGAGTAGACTTTAGACTTTTTCAAAAGTTGAGCGGATTTTGGTATGGAAAAGTTTGTATTAAAAAAGCCGCTTAGCCTAGTTAAATAAAAGTACTACAAGAGCTTAGCCGGCACACAAGCATTGGTCGGGCCTTGCCTTAATCTCCAACTGTTACACGGAAATTGTCACAAAATTCGCCCCCCCTCACTTTAATTGCATTTACCCTGCAAAATCGCATGCAGGTTCGAAGAGGCACCAAAATTTCAATTTACGCTCCATTTAAAGGGGGTTTTCTCGCTTGGAAGAACTTAAACTTTAAGCTCCACTCCCCTCTTTTTCTTCATTGATAGCCTCACCATTTCGACTTACTTTTACAAAAAGGCCAGGCAGGCAGTCTATTTATTCATGCCAGATGAGCGGTCGTACTTAAGTTTAGCTTCCCTTACGCCAGGTTGGCATTTAAATATTTATTGTAATAAAAAGCACACAATATCGACTAGTGTGTGGAGGCTTGAGTCTATTAATATGCAATGAAGGTTGAGCCGTAACCAAAGCCTTGGAGTATTTTTCAATCAGCGGAAATGCTTTATTGTTTTTTTGAGTAAAATTTATAATCTAGCGCTGCCTTGTCTCAATTGTTAAATGGCGAAGTTAATAAGCAGCAGCTGCTGCCTTTAATTTCATAATCCGTCGACTCCTGACGTCTGCGTCCTGACTGCATTACAAGTATCTTCTGCAAAAGAAGTGGGGAATACATTTCGGACGCACAAATGCTCATCTACAAAAGTCGTAAAAAGTTTACCGTGTTCTCAAACTTGTCCAGAACCATGGTTGGATTTTGTGGTAGCGTAGCCGAACTCTATAAAATTTTCAAATTTTTGCACGGTAAATGACACGCGCTTGTCGCCCCTCTCTGCAGTCTGCGTGTTAATCTGTTGAAATTTGCGTTTTAATAGAAATATATTTGTGTCTGTTGTCAGTGTGGGGTGGCGTGGTGTATTTCAGCTTTTCTTTTCCTGGATGCTTGTCCCATGCTGAAGTTTTGACGGCAGGACCCACGTGGGCGGATATAAAAATGCTTATTGCCTTTAAGTACGTGATTTTGCTTTTGAACATTTTTTACACACTTTTTGTGCTGCTGTGTTGACAGATGCATTAAGTGTATTGGATTTTACGATTGACGACGAGGTCATACAAACATAATTTAATTAATGTAATGGCTCCAAACAGTCGTGCTCCAGAGGCGACGCAAAACTAAAGAGCACTAAACGATGATTCGTGTTGGTGACTGTTTAAGGACGTTTGCCAAAGGACAATACCTAACCCGCTAAAAGTTTACTATGTACATAACCATAAGATCTATGGGCTTATGCGAACTAACAAGAGACAAGGGCACATGTACATATGTATGTATCAATCTACAATTAAGTTGAATCTTTAATTTAAATATACCTATATGTACATACATACATACATACATGTGTGCCTAACCTATCCCAAGTTCCAGCTTTATTTCATGTCAAGATTTCACATCTTTATAAGGCTAATTGGGACTCATACCTACTATATGTATGTTTTCATACCTGAATAGGAAATACCAATTCTAAGGAAAATTGTTCTATAGCTTTCACGCAAAATTTTTATAATAAAGATTGAACAACTTTTTAAAAGTAAATATAATATTCGTAATATTTGCATACTATTTACTCCACTCAAAATATATGTATTTCAATTAAATGTGTATTCTTTTTCCATTATTTTTATTTTATGATCCGTTTTATACCAAAACTTTCTGAGCAATGAGAAATTAACTTACAACCAAGAGTAGGTTTGGTTAGTTCAATTCAAAAATTAAAGTTTCGTTCGATCTTTCATAAAAGCAGTTCCGACAAAAGTTCCGACACCATGACAAAAAACATTAAAGGTCAATAAAAACTGATTTCCATATACTTTTGTGCCGATATTATTTTCTAAATCTATTCAAAGTTAACTTATTTACCTAAGTGTTGTAAAGCTTCAAGACATTAATGCACCATGTACTTGTGCATACTACATTTTGAAAGATTTTTCTTTCAAATGCAGTTTATTTCATAAAATTTCTTTATTCGTTCAGAAGTCATTTATTTATCAAGCTGAAATGGCCGAATTTCCCATTGTGCGTCGGCCAACCAACCTAAATACTTTTGTTTTCACTTACCAATTAATTTACATATGAATATATGTTCATACATACATATACATACATATGTACATATTTTCATAAATGTGCATACATACTAGCACGCTCTCGGGTGCTTCACTTAAGTTATTTTACAATACTATTTCTTATTTTCTGGAACCTAACGCAAAACCTCTTTATAAACAAAATTTTTGGTAAATCCGCTTGCCTTAACCATAATAAAAATGCATCTGCTGTTTTCAGCTTTGTATTTATTTGTTATTTGTTTTCCAAAATTCTCTTGTATTAAGCGTATTTCTTAATTAAAGATTAGATCTAAGTCAAAGGAATTGTCAGCAGCTGTATTTTTAATACAAATCTCCCAAATAATAATAACAATATTTTCCAAAATTCAATTGACCTAGATGATGAAACTAATGCTAAAGAACCCTATTCGCATGAATTGTACACAGAATTAGAGGTATAGATATGTAGATATTTATAATTTTAATGTTTTTATACCCGGTACTCGAAGAGTAAAAGGGTATATTAGATTTGTGGGGATAACGGTTGTGTGTAACGCACAGAAGGAAGCGTTTCCGACCCCATAAAGTATATATATTCTTGATCAGCATCAATAGCCGAGTCGATATAGCCATGTCTGTCTGTCCGTCTGTCCGTCTGTCCGTCCGTCCGTCTTCATTAGCGCCTATATCTCAGAGACTATTAAAGCTAGAGCAACCAAATTTTGTATCCAGTCTCCTGTGTGATCACACTACTCCAAATGTAATTCAAAATTTCGCCCCGCCCCTTTCCGCCCGCACAAAGGACGAAAGTCTGTGGCGTACACAATGTTGAAGATACGAGAAAACTAAAAACGCAGAATCATATAGAATGACCATTTCTATCAGAGTGTTGAATCTGGATCAGATCGGATCATTATTATAGTTACAATGAAGAAAACCATTTCGAAAGTCATCATTCCCTCTCGCTCTCTCTCACACGCGGCCCTGTCTGCTTTGCTTATTCGTATAAATGAGCGCCTAGTTCTCAGAGACTATAAGAGCTAGAGCAACCAAACTTTCTATCCAAGCTCCTGTGATACCGAACCAGCACAAGTTTGTTTTAAAATTTTGCCACGCCCCCTTCCGCCCCCACAAATGACGAAAATCTGTGGAATCCACAATTTTTAAGATAAATGAAAACTAAAAACGCAGAATCGTGAAAAATTACCATATCTACCAGATTACCGAATCTAGATCAGATCGGATCAATATTATGGCCAGAAGAAACAAATTAAATTTCAGTGGCTACGCAACGCCTGCCAAGCGCTGACTCATGCCCCCTCCCTCTCTCGCTCTGTCCTAAACACTTGTACGTCTCAAATATGTAGTTATACATGTCATGTAGAAATGTAGGCGCAGATATACAAAGCATATGTAAACAAAAATGGAAACATGTATAAAAATTCCAAAAATTCATTTTTTTAATTTAAATATTATTTTTGTCCCTTTTGAGAACATATAATAAATATCATAAATCGTAGGCTCATATATGTATGTATATATATACTGACTGAGTACCGGGTATAAGGTAGAGCCGCGGCCTTTGCCGCGGCTCACAACGTTCCCTCTCGTTTAATATTATTTTGGTTTTCATAAAGATTAAATATAAATTAGCATAAATAGAATAAAAATATTAATCTAAGTACACACGAAATAATCATGTAATATAATAATAATGCAATACTTACAAATGGGCGGTTACTGATACTAATATGGGCACTAGGGTTAGGTGGGCGCGGCAGTATCGATCTGATATTTATCTCAGGGCTTATACATACATATATGTATGTACATATATCATTACCATCAACTGTACCTACCTTAGGGAAAGAAGTATATGTGCACTGATATTAATTAGAGAAAAACTATTAATAACAAAGAAAATGTTTTGGATTGAATTTTATTTATCTCTGACTACATACTAACAAAAAAAAACCAATTTTATTTCTGTAAACTTTTTGGACAACTTAAAATTTAATAAGCAACTTTAACTTCGTATGAAATAAGTAGGGTAAAGTAGGTAGCTATGGACAGTCGGTAGTTGTGCAACCCCTGTGCAACTTTTGACACAGAGCAGATTTGACAGATCTGACAAATGTCATGTGTGCGCCATAGAAGCACGATGTTTTTGTGCCAAATACCAAAGTGAACAGACGCGTCTGCTTTGTGCTGCAAACAAATTATTTTTTTTACCTCGAAAAAAATCACAAAAGTTTCTTTGAACGTTTTTTAAAGTGTCACCGTGTGAAGTGTGTTAAGTGAGAAGGTGAGTGCAATGGATTTTTTTACGCGAAAATTCAAAAAATCTGACAAATGCCATTAAGCGATGCCCTCTCTCGTTATTCTTTTTGCCATTGATGGCCTTTAAAATTAATAAACTTTCATTATCAATTAATTTCATTGCGTTTAACTTCATACTTTCTATATTTAAGCTCATTTTACAAAGGTGTCCACAACCCCCCACCAAAAAAAATATCGCAAAAATGACCATTTCACAAAAAATTTGATCATTTTTTTTCAATGGGAGATATCAATGTAATTCTTTCAAAACTAGTTAGCTGAGGTTTCTAGCTTTCCGTTCATATGCATATGTCCGCATAATATGCCCCAGGTAAAAATATATGATTGAAAAACAAAAAACAAACTATGTCCACAACTGAATAAAAATTCAAAATATTTTGATAGTATATACTATTGGAAACATTTCTTTAATATTTTTTTGTTTACTTCATAATAGTTGATATGCTTTCCTTTTTTAATAAAAATTTGATTAATCCGGATTCGCATTGAGGTTGCCAAATTTTGGAGAATTCCAGGGTTAATTTGATCCCATTCCTGGATCAAGGCATTTTGAGGTCATTTACCGTATTAAACTGGCGGCTATTCTTAAAAACTTTATTGGATAGTATTCCCCAAAGATCTTCTATTGGGTTTAGGTCCGGGCTGATCGCTGGCCATTGAAATAATGGTATCTTCCTAGCTGCCAAAAAGTCTTTTGTTTTACGTGCCGTGTGGATTGGCGCGTTTTCTTGCTGGAAGATCCACTCATCCCCGTAAAGGTCTCCAGCTAATTCGATGAGTACTGTTTCTAACAAGTCTATATACATTTCTGCATTTGTTCTGGTTGGTTTATACCAACAACACTTATAACAAAGTGGAGACTTCCCAGCATACCCAAATCCAGCCCAAACCATTAATGATCCTCCACCGTGGTTTCGTTTATGACAGACCGGCCGTGGTTGCCTTTTATCGCGCCAATACTTTTATCAGGAGTCAGGGCCGTCCAAGTTAAGTGTTTTTTCGTCCGAACGTATGTACAATGTATAACTTTACTAAACTCCTCTGACCAAAATTTGTAGTTCTCAGCAAAGTCTAGGCGAGCGGTTATGTGACGCTTCAGCAGCGGGAAGCATATGTAACCATTTCGGCCTCGTTTATAATTTGGTTTATACGTCTTTTGGATATGGCAAGTTTCAGTTGACATTTGATATCCATGCAAGACTTATTGTTTTGAACAGCTAGACGCCGAATTTGCCTTTTACATCGTGCATCGATTTCAGTGGGCCTGCCGCTCCGCTTTATTTTTCCATACATTTTCGGATTTCTGAAAAAGTTCGCTATTGTGTTTCTATGCCTATTTAGTCAGGCAGCAATATAAGAAATTTTCTTGCCAGATTCGGCCAGCCCTTTAATCAAACCGCGATCTTCCTCTGACAAATGTGTCCCACAGGGCATTCTACCGTAAAATTATTTTCCATCATTTCATTCTCGAACCATTTAAAAACAATTTGACTTACGTTCCGCTGATTAAAGAACATTTTTAGATCACACTTTTTAGATTACCCACACTCAACAGCACAATTATATCAAATTGCACATATACTTATTGCTTATAAAAACAACAAGTTGCTACACATATTATTAAAAACGGTACAAAGAATGAAGCCCAAAGAGGACCACTGGAGTAGGA